>AWWV01010762.1:0-24135 GCA_001974805.1 Corchorus capsularis
AGTCATCTCCATTCTCTAAAAATATGCTTGTTTGCATTGACACATGTTGTGACACTATCTAGTTTCTTTGATATTTTTGGAGATGAAAAATGGAAAATGTTCTCCACTAGCAAGCCCTAAGTTTCCTTCGTTTTCAACATTCCAATCATAATTTGTTTCTTATCTCTTATTAACCTGTTTATCAACAACCAACTAAAGCACTAATATTTTATAGTATTACTTAAAAATAGAGCAATAAAGATCCTCATGTTAATTCTATTTAAACCATAATTATAACATACTGAATCAGCTAGTTCCTTTTCCATGATTGAAGTAATAATGTTATTCTTACAGGCTCTGCAGCATTCTTTATCTCCAGCCTCCAACTATAATATGAGAAGTTAGGAACCCATCACCAGATCGCAATGATTTAAACAAAATTAGTGTGAAGTTAATAAATGAAAAGATTAACCAAGAAAATTGGTTGCTCATGATAATATAATTTATAGTTATAAGCCAATACCAGTCTGCTTAACCTTACAGTTACTAGCCATTGGTCTGACTCAGATATCCATCAAACTAAAAAAGGATAAAGAAGATTATGTTTGTGTTATAAAATAGTAAAATAGAAGATTATGTTTGTAGGCTATTACTTAAACAAATTGTGGAAATGACTTGTAGTTTAAAAATATGTGAGCGCCAGCAAAAGCACACTATTGAGTCTATTAGTGTGAGTTCTAAACTTTGTTTTATCGCCGACTGGACCATTTTGTGGCGGCAGGGCCCACGACTTGCCTTTTGCATGTGCTACTACAAAGTCCTTTTAGTGCAACAAAGCCCTCGTTTGGTTTCTGAGTTCCAATCCATTTCCTATATATACCCGCCTTCACTTGCATTCAAATTCAAGCTTGTGCAATTCGAAAAGCTACCATGGCTAAACATAAGCTATTTGGTGCAGTATTAGTTGTGTTATTAGGTATAGGGGTATGTTCCGCCACTAGAGCTCTCCTCGGTTTTGACGAAGTAGCCTCTCATTTCTCGGGTGTTGGACATGTTAGTGGCAAGGTTGGTGCATATGGTACCGGACTTATTGGAGGAGGTGGAGGCGGTTCAGGAGGTGGTGGCGGCAGTGGCTATGCAGCCATAGGAGAACAACATGGAGGTGGTAGTGGTGGTGGAGAAGGTGGTGGTGCTGGATATGGAGGTGTTGGTGGACATGGAGGAGGAGGAGGAGGTGGTATTGGTGGTGGTGGAGGTAGTGCTGGTGGAGCTTCAGGTTATGGAAGTGGAGGCGGCGAAGGAGGTGGAGCTGGTGGTGCTGGATATGGAGGAGCTGGGGGTTATGGAGGTGGTGGAGGTAAGGGTGGCGGAGGGGTAGTGCTGGTGGAGCTTCAGGATATGGAGGTGGAGGTGGCGAAGGAGGTGGTGCTGGTGGTGCCGGTTATGGAGGAGCCGGGGGCTACGGAGGTGGTGGAGGAAAGGGTGGCGGCGGAGGTAGTGCTGGTGGAGCTTCTGGATATGGAGGTGGCGGCGGCGAAGGAGGTGGTGTTGGTGGTGCCGGTTATGGAGGAGCTGGGGGTTATGGAGGTGGTGGAGGTAAAGGTGGCGGTGGGGGGTAGTGCTGGTGGAGCCTCAGGATATGGTGGTGGAGGCGGCGAAGGGGGTGGGGCTGGTGGAGCCGGTTATGGAGGAGCAGGGGGCTATGGAGGTGGAGGTGGTGGAGGCAAAGGCGGCGGTGGAGGTAGTGCTGGTGGAGCTTCAGGATATGGAGGTGGAGGCGGCGAAGGAGGTGGGGCTGGTGGTGCTGGTTACGGAGGAACAGGGGGGTATGGAGGTGGTGGAGGCAAGGGTAGCGGTGGAGGTAGTGCTGGTGGAGCTTCTGGATATGGAGGTGGAGGAGGCGAAGGTGGCGGAGCTGGCGGTGCTGGGTACGGAGGAGCCGGTGGTCACGGAGGTGGTGGCGGCAGTGGAGGTGGAGGAGGTAGTGCTGGTGGAGCTTCTGGATATGGAAGCGGGGGTGGAGAAGGAGCTGGTGGTGGGTATGGTACCGCTGGTGGTGCTGGTTCAGGAGGTGGTGGAGGGAGTGGTGGGGGCGGTGGAGGAGGATATGGGGCAGGGGGGGCACATGGAGGTGGATATGGAGGTGGAGGCGGTGAGGGCGGTGGCCATGGTGGTGGTTATTTCCCTTGAAAGTATCTCATCAATCTTTCTTTATGCTAAGATTATGAATTTTCTTAGCACTAGTATTAAAGAGAATAAGTACAATTTGAGTAAGAAAATACTCAAAATGAAAGGTATTAAAAGAAACTTTGAAAAAGTAAAGTTGATGCTCGTAATTAGAACTTGTATCATATATAATATTTAATATATGATGAATTCAACTCAATCTAGCAATCATTTCAATAATATATATTGTATCTTTAAGTGCATTTTAATAATTCTAAATAAATATATACTTATTTTAAGATTTATTATTTGATACATTAATTATCGTTGAAGTTTTTGGACTTCACAAGAGTTATCATTCTTTGATGTGTACCCATTAGAATGCAATTTTTGTCACTACGACACCAACTTTTGTCTCCACGGGTGGATACACTTGGTAATGCTTAACCTCCATTATATTTTTTCATGACCCATTTAGAAATTTTAAAGAGAATAAAAGAGTCTTAATTGTTCCTAATTCAATTTGGCAGCAACAATCACCTCTTAATAATAGGGTTAAATAAGTGATTACAAGATCTTTCTTACAAATTCTAAAAATTGTTATTTCCTGTATGGTAATTATTTATTCATATGGTATCAAACAATAAATTTGTTCAATAGACCATCCCTTTGTAAAATTTTCCCTTAATGTTTCAACAAATATTGCAACCATAGATTTTACTCCAACCCTTAACCTAGCCGCCTCTCCTTTCTCCCCTCATCCCTCTTCTCAGTTTTTTTTTTAGTTCTTCTCGTCTACTCCTCTTCCTTCTTGATTGTCACATCAAGGGGAGGAGGAGGATTTGGATTTTGTTTTCTTTGTTTTTCAATAAAGGATTCAGATCTATAGATCTGTCCATTTTTTTTTTCAAGTTTGTTTTTTTGAGTTGTTTTGAGTCAGTTTATTTTATTGAGTCAGTTTTTTTCTAGTGTCAATTTTTCTTTTTCTTTTTTTTGGTACTGGTAATGCATATTTAAACGATTAGCATTTTGATAATTAACAGAAAATATAGTCATAATTAACAGAGAAAATGTATTGCTTGCTGCATAAGCAATAAAAATGGCACAAATGGCCATTATTTACAACTTTTAAACAAAACAAACCCTCCCTACTAACATAATCACCAACATAGGTTCACTTTCACTCTGAGTTTGCCTCTTCTGACTTTGCTTGCCTGGAAACTTCCATAGAATATGAAGTATCCTGCTATGCTCGTACAAAACTTCTTCCTGACGATGCAACTGCTTCATAATCTCCCAGTTAACACGCAGAATTTTCTCATTAACTGCAGCGACATGGATTCCAACCCCATCGAGTAGAAAGGACACACCCAAAAAGGTGCGCCTTTGATCGAGTATCTTGAAAGCATTCGCAAGACGATCAGACGTAATGAAATCCTTAAAGAAATCCATCTAAGTTTTTCTTGAATATGAGTTTTTCTCGAGTCTGAATCTTATAATAGTTTTAAGAATGATCAACCTCCTATTTATTCAGATTTGTGGTAAAATCGTGTTAGTCCCTTTCTTTTGGGTGCCACGAAAGAGATCTGTTGATCGAATCAATCACTTAATCATCGTTGATGAAAGCTTTTCGTTTGGAAGAACAAGCGGTAATGAGAGGGTGATGGACGTGATAGTGAGACATCAACATGATTCACGACGAGCATTTTGGATCTCCAAGGAAGATCCAGTTCTTCTGGTGCAAAAATTAGTCGATTGGAAGATTTTACTGAGATTTGATGTAAAGAGGGGTGATATTCCTAAAATTATTGTAATATTAGTTATATTGTACTTTCATCTTATCTATATCTTATCTTACTATTAAAGTTATCCCAAACTGTTGTACGCATGGCATTTGGCTCTTCTCTATGCTCAGTATTTGGCTTTTTTCTTGTTGACATTTGTACAATTTTTATTAGTCATCTAATTGTTTTTCACACACACTCTACTTGGATAAATTGCTTAAATAATTTAAATCTACTTGGATAAATTGCTTAAAATAATATATTGGGATAATAAGAAATTAATAATATTTTAAAATATTTTTAATTCACTCACCCAAACTAACATATTAGGATAATACTGTTTTTTTTTTAGCTTAAAATGGCATTTCATTACATTAGCGAAAATCTGGTTATAAAAGCCTATAGGCAAAGAATACCTCCATACTCTCTTGACACCCACTATACAATCAAGCTTTGCAAGCTCATGGGCACATATTAGATATTCTCTTAATTGGCCTAACAATACAAGAATGAAACTCACTATCACTAATATGTTAGGATAATACTGAATTAATGAGTCCTTATTTTTATTAAAGTTTTTCTCACATCCCAAAATTAAAAATCCTTTTGTCTCTCACGTTTTCTTTTCTAAAATTAAAATTCTTTGTGCGACTATTGAAATTAAAAAAAAATCTGACGCGAATGCAACAGAAATAATATCTAGTAAGAATGAAAATTATTTATTTTTCTTTAAAAAAAATATTGCAACCATAGTCTACGGAGTATAAACACTTACAGCAGATTGTGATCTTATGAGTCTTAACTTCAATTTCAATTCATCATATTTCAATTTCCCTTGAAAAAAAAAAGAAAAATCATCGTATTTCAAACAAACAATGTAAATCGGAATTTAATAGTTTTATACAAGAACTCATTTTGACATTTTCAAAATCAAAAGTCTTTAACAACACATCTTCATCATTAATTTGAGCATAATCAAAATCCCTCTATATATATAGGAAGCTTATTTGATTGAAAGCAAGCATAAACAAATAAATAAGGTCTAGTTTGACATTGAGGCTGAGTTTTGAAAAAGCTTGGTTTGGAATAAGTGCTTTTGAAAAGTGTTTTTTGAAATTACGGTGAAAAAATGTAAATAGTGTTTGTTATTGCTGTAAAAAAATGTGGTAGAAGGATAAAATGACTAGAAATGATATGCCAATTAAAAAGGAAATAGAAAAATAATTAGATGATTTTAGTCATTTAATGTTCAAAAGCACTTTTGAAACACAAAAGCACATAAGGATTAGCTTCTCGGGTTGACTTGGCTTTTGCGTTCAAAATCAACTTTTGACACAAATCAGGATTTATTTGGTATTGTGTTTTGGGTCAAAAGTAGTTTTTTTTATCTCCAAAACGCAATGTCAAACTAGGCATTTACGGGCTTAATTAACAAAAGATGTTAAATTGTTAATTACATTTGCAGGCTTTTGATAAATGTAGTGGATCCTAAAGTCCAGATCCAGTAATGGGCTAATGGCAGCCCATTGGATATTCAAAGTAGCGGGCCAGGAGGAAAATCCATCTCCTAACAAAAGAGTCTCTAAGCTGAAGCTGGGCTTGATCACCACCTCTTTTCTTGAAAATCCATTTTTCGTTTCTTGTTGGGGCCGAGAACGAAAATCCAAATTAAATACTTTGCTTTTATACTAAATTGAATCATCCCCCTACGCATCGAGACTTTACCAATATGCATTACCAATTTATATATCAGGGAATGCCATTTTTCAGCCAAGTTTCTTCCAATTATTTAATGGTTCCAGATTTCATAATTAGATCATGTAATTTCATATTGATTTAGAAAATATTGTATTAATCTCCTGCTTTGTAATATTGATGAAAGTTGAAGAAAACTGGAGAAAATAATATTATTATTTCCTCTATCCATTATAATTTTCATTTTTCAACATGTTGTAATGATGGGGTTTTTTCTATTACATTGATGCCAAATAACTCAACAACTGAGCTAGAGTCCTAGGTTGTATGTCCAATCCCTTTGTCAAGAGTAACATGTAAGATACTAAGATAATCAACACCTAAATGGCACGATGTCCGCGTTAGCAACGGATGCGTAAGTCAGTCTCCCCAAGGGTAACGATGTAGGTTGCGTTTGGTTCGTGGTATCTTAGATATCATATAGGAATGTCATTCCCAACTCTTTTCTGGGAATGCTATTTTAGTGGGAAAATGTACATTTTTTGTTTTTGTGGGAATCAGATTATCATGTTTGGTTAACGTCGGAATCTGAAATTCCCAAGTGTGCAAAGTACAAGCTTGTCCCAAGCTTACATTACAAAAATTTAGTAAAGGTTAAATGGGTAATAAGCCATTAAACTTTTTTTGTGAAAAAAATAAAAAGAAAAAAATTTGAGGGTATAAGAGAAAAATCAAGGTAAAAATATTAACAATTTCTTGGAAAGTTAACTTTCCCACCTTTTTAGGTAGGAATGACATTTCTTGAGTGGGAAAATGGTGGGAATGACATTCCTACCTAAAATTATATTCCTCTAACCAAACATGGAAAAGTTATTCCCTCCTATCCAACTTACCACACTTTCCTACTACATTTCACGAAACAAACGCAACCTAAGAGTCAAGTAATTATAGAGAGCTCTAGTAAAAAGGTATCATATCCCTAAAAGAGGAAATGTTACTCATATCCCTAAAGGGTAATGATGGAGTAACTATTTCTGACGCGTCGGCCGTCGGCCGTTCAGAAATCTACTTCTTTGAACAATTTTCTATTCGAATTAAATTGTTTGATGTGTAGGAAATTTCGAAAATATTATGATTTTAAATGTGTTGCATCTTTAAAAGACTATAGTATTAATATTGAGCATATGCTCTAAAGTTAGCAAATATTAGTTTGTACATAAACAAGTCCAATAGCTTCAATTTTGTTTCCTCCTTTAAAGTGTGTAGCCATAGTTTTCAGAACCGAATCGGACCGGCGGTTCGGCCGGTTGAACCGGTGACCCGGACTATTAACCCAAACACGCAATTGACCCACTAAAAACCAATTGATCCGTTGGTTTTTTGACGGTTTTTTAATTGAACCGATTATTGACCCGGTGGTTGAACCAATTTTGATTAATGATTTGAACCTTGGGATGTGTATGAAAAATAAACACTTTAACCACTAGATCAAGTATTAACTTGTGTCAAGTTTATAAAAATAAATATTATTTAATAATATAAGTATCTAATGTATATAAAAAATAAAAAATATATTAAATATTAAACCAGCAATTGACCCATTGACCTGACGGTTGAACCATTGACTTGGTGACCCAAGACCTTTACCGGGTCAATCTCCGGTCCGGTTCTGATAACTATGTGTGTAGCACTTAAACAAAAACTAAGTTTACTCTCTTCTTCATATGGACATGAAAGGCCTGAAGAGAGGTCGTTAGATTTTTAGCGTTCCTTAGCAAAAGTAGAGATAAGAGGGATAAGATTTATTATAACATCTATGTGAAAGGAAAGGATAATTACAAAAAAGGGCTCAAGGGCAAGAGCTGGATAGAAACTAACCTAGGGTATTCTTAGTAATTTGGCAAGTGAGAAAAGACAGAAAAAGACAAAAAAAAATTCAAATGGAGCCTTCTCATCGATCCTCAAAAGGGGCCTTTGGTAAATTCTCTGGGTCTTTAAAATAACATTTAGTATATATAATATGGGAACGTGACATCTTCTCACGTGTCAGGTTCCAACTTCCAAGTCACGGGTCGCGTATTTATCCGAAATATACCTGAAGCGTGTGGCGAAGCTTTATCCAAGGCCGTTCGACGGCCCTTAGGCCTTTAAGTTAGGCAATTGGGGTATATACTTAACAAATCAAAAATTTCGAGCGGTTGTGTATGGGAAGAGAATCCTAAATGCTTTGCTAATTTTTAGAACACCATGACAGCAGATATAATTGGATTGTCTAATTTACGTGTGGGAATGACTGTTATTTTAAAGAAATGTGAGTTTAAATTTGTGCCCTCTGAAGCACGGACACGTAAGTTGGGTCGACGTATCCGTGTCGGACACTGGTCGGACACGAATACGCCACGGACACGCCGGGACATGGTGTCCGACACCCCCAAACACGGCAAAAAAAAAAAAATTCCAGTGGTGGACACGGGTTGGACACGGTTTGGACATGGGAGGGACACCGTCGGACACGGTGAAACTAGATTGGGGGAAGGGGAAAAGAGCTCGAGTTCAGAGGGGAAGGAGAAATCGGCGGGGAATGGAAGAAGAAGAGAAGGCCGCCGGAGATGGTAGATACCAGAGAGTAAGAGAGAGCTCGACTTTGTGAAAGAAAAAAAAATTAAAGCCAAAGAAGGAGGCGGCGGTTAGGACTTAGGATAAGAAGTAGGTCTTTTAAATTTTGGTTTAGGGTTTGGTGGGAATTTTCAATTTTGGGCCGGTGGGAATTTTTAATTTTGGGCAAAACCTAATTTAGTTGAATTTCAAAACTTGAAGCCTAATAATTTGGGCAAAATCCAAACTTAAAAAACTCAAAAATAATTTTTGAAATCAGAAAATTTTTCTATATTTGAAAAAAAATAAGATATTTTACAATTATAGATAAATATTTAACATGAAAAATATATTAGAAATATTTTTTATTTACCGTGTCCTGCCGTGTCCGTGTCCTTGATTTTTAGAAATTACCGTATCGCCGTTTCTGTATCGTGTCGAATCGTGTCGTCGTGTCTATGTCCATGCTTCCTAGCTTGTGCCATACCACTGAACTGGACTATTTGTGGCGGTAGGGGACCCTCGTTTGGCTCTTGAGTTCCAAGTTCCAACCAATTCCCTATATATATATATATATAGCCGCCTTCAGTTGCATTCAAATCCAAGGTTGTGTGAGTAATTCGAAAAGCTCACATGGCCATAAATAAGCTATTTGGTGCAGTGTTATTTGTGTTATTAAGTGTAGGTGTCTGCTCTGCCACTACTAGGGTTATCCTCGGTTCCAATGAAGGAGCTTCTGAAAACTCCTCGGTTACCGGAGATATTAGTGGCAAGGTTGGTGCAAATGGTACTACTGGAGGTGGTGGTGCTGGCAGGGGCTTTGCAGCAATAGAACACGGATCCGGAGGCGGTAGTGGTGCTGGTGCTGGTGACCATGGAGGTACTGATATTTTCGTCGTCAATCAACCTGGAGGATCATATGGAAGTACTGAAAACGGTGGTGATTGGCGCCCCAAGTGTGATTGCAAGTGTAAAGGCTGCACCAAGTGTGATTGCAATGATAATTGCCCCAAGTGTACTAATTGCTGTGATGATTGCCCCAAGTCATGATGTGATTGTTGCAAGTGTAAATGCTGCACCAAGTGTGATTGCAGTGATAATTGCCCCAAGTCATGTGATTGTCGCAAGTGTAATGGCTGCACCAAGTGTGATTGGTGTAATTGCAAAAAGCGGTGTGGTTGTTGAAAGTACCTCGTCAATGTTACACTACGCTAAGAATATGAATTTTCTTAGCACTAGTATTAACATAAATAAAGGACAATTTGAGTTAGATAATACTCAAATCGCAAGGTACGTAGTGCAATAAACTTTGAATGTTAAGTGGCTGCTCTTAGAACTGGGATCATGTAATATATAATAAATGTATCTTTATCAAGCTGCAGTCATTTCAATAAACAATATAGGTTTGTATCGTTTAATATATATATCATGTTTAAGTTTCCTTGATTTGGTGTCTTGCGCCCCTATCATTATTATCATATCATATACTATAGTCTATAGTATAATATAAAGTAATTTCTTCTAGTTATTGATTCTAGTTATAGTATAATCTAATATTAATAATTAATTATTTAACATGCATTCTTGCTAGAGTCGAGGATTTGATTGCCTGGCTATACTTCTTGTGTTACTTTGTTCTGTTCTGTTGTGAACAGGGACGGATCCAGGAAATTCTTGAAGGTGGGACAAGTATATTGAATTATTTTTGGGTAAATATAGAATATTTTTTTATTAAATAAAGTATATAAAAAAAATATAAAACTAAGAAACAATTTATCCTAATTAATTTTTTATATACGATTTATGCTTAGGGAGTTAGGTTATGGCTATTTATAATGAAACAATTTAATCCTTCTCCTCTTTTATCCTAATTAAATAAGGATTCCAATTTCCACGGAACAAAACTAAAAGTCTAATTTCCTTTAAAAAAATACAAGATTTATACCCACGCGAGCTACGCTGCGCGTACAATGTTGCCTTTGAATTATACTATGTCACATGTTATAAGTTCCAAACTTGATGAATATACTGGAAAAAAAACGTAATGAACATATATTGTTAGAGATAGCGCCAATGCAATTTGAAAATATTGATGATATTGCCATGCTATGTTGGGAATGGAAAATCTATTTGTGTCAAGTCTTTAAAGAAAAAAATGGGGCAAGTATGTTAAGCTCTGACCCCAAAATCATAGTCAAGATTTAAAAAGAAATTTATATGTAAAACACGACTTCTCAACAACAGATCCCACTCATAATTTTCCTCTCATGATCACAACTCATGAATAAAGATAACAATAATTAACACTGCCACAAAGAGACTCAGCTAATGGATCACAATTCTTCAACAATTTCAGCAGAAATCTCCCTGTGTGCCCCACATAAGTTAAAGTAATAATCAAGTAAAATTCAACATCCAAAAGTATAAGGCCTCCAACTCCAAGCAGCAGTCATCAAAGCAAAAGCTACAATATCTTTCTGAATTAGCCTATCATTGTCCTTCCATCCCCAAATTATCTTTTATTCTGTTAAAATGATACATATAATTCCATCCAAGTACCAACTTGCTTTTTGAATTTGCAAAACATTCACCAAAGATCCCACGAAGGATTTTGCCGCAGTTTAGAGCTACAATCTATTATCTTGTGGATTCTGTTAATATTGTAATAAGCCACTTGCTTGGTAGATAGAAATGAGAAATCACTGCCATACAAAAATAATTAAAGGAAGAAGGAATTTAAAAGGGTCTCTTTTACAAATCTAAATTTGAACAGAGAGCTAATAATTGGTAATTAACAAATGCCCCATGCATATATCATATCTGATACTATTTATAGACAAAGGTGTAGATATGGAGCTCCTTTTTTGCTGCAGTTACCTCTAACTTGGAGCTCTTTAATATTCGTGAAACAAAAGCACATTGAACCCTAGAAACCCTTTTATATATGATTCAAAGGGTAGACATGCAGAAGCAAATACACCATCAATAAATGGGATTAAGTCTAAATTTCTATTTATTGTTGCATTAAGAGCAAAGAAAGAATTAAGCAAAAACCATAAATAATCAGAGGGGGTACTAAGATTAAAAAAAAAAAGAAAAAAGTTTCCAGCTGCAATCAAGGAGGAAATAAACAATCATATTATGTACATAGAACATTATGGCCTGTAAGCCTAAGCTTTTGGGGAATAGATGAAGCTCTTCTTTTTCGATTACCTGTTCTAGATTCATCTATTCTCTGAAGAAGAATAAACATAAATTGATTATCATATATCCAAGTAAAGGGAATTGTGGTTTTAAGTTTATTTTATGAATAACCCAGACAATATGGTAGAATTTGGCTGGCACAGGTTTCATGCTTTGCAATGAAATGATAAAACCATCCACTCATTAATCACTTTATATTTTATAATCAGTTCATAATCAATTTAAATTCATTTTCCATCTGAATTCAAGGAAATGCCATACATTTCAAAGCTGGTTACAATGAGTTAACAAATTTCTATACACACACACAATTTCAAAGCTGGTTATATATTTTACTTTCTGATGCTCAAATTTTCATAATTTCATACTTGACATATGCTTCAACATGCTCTAATCTACCATGTCAACATCATATTTAAAAATAATCTTAAAAGCAAACGAAAATATTTCAAAAGAAAACATGAAAAATATTGCATTTTGTTCTTAAAATTACCATAAAGAGTTGTAAAATACTACAAATCTGTTCAAAAATACTATGGGACTGTCAAGGTTCTTCCATTGTTTCTCCATAGTTGCAGCTTCTTATGCTAGTATGGAAGCAAAATCTATTGTAGAACTGAACAATTATAGAACCGAACATGCTTAAGCATGCAAGTAAATATAAACATTTAATGGCCTTTCAAAAAAAAATATAAACATTTAATGAAAAGTTTGCAACCTCTCCTAACATTTGCTTCTCATTCTTGTACACCTAAACAAATATAAACACCAATTCAAATATATTGAACACAACTAATTGGTGAAGGCAATATGATTCATCACAAAATTAACACAACAGTTAAAGAACAATGAAAATAGATTATAAACAAACATTTTTCAATTCTTCCTGAGTCATATTTCAGTCCAAGATAAACACGTAGTGCCCAAACAAAATTCTTGAGTCATATATCACAAAAAGAAACAGCAATACAGGTCTTAAATCACCATAAACATTTGGAGCAAAATAGATTGAAATATACAAAATGATAATCAAGAAATCATAAATTTTACCTTCTTCAAAGAATAATTGCTCTATTTTCATGTCTTAGTATTTATAAATCCCTGCAAACAAAACACATCAGATTAAATGGGTCAAATAATCTTTGATAATCCTTGCTAATGAAAACTAAAATTCACTTTGAAAGAACCTAAAGAGAGGTAATTGCTCTATTTTCATGTCCTAGTATAATTGCTCTATTTTCATGTCCTAGTATTTATAAATCCCTTCAAACAAAGCACACCAGATTAAATGGGTCAACTAATCTTTGATAATCCTTGCTAGTGAAAACTAAAATTCACTTTGAAAGAACCTAAAGAGAGGTAATTTTTTTTATCAATGTTTTGAAGTTAAACTAACTATATAAAGCAAACAACTAAAGTACCAAGCCTTCTTCAACTCATATTCTGATAAAAGTCAGTTTAGCTTCACTTAATGTTTTTTAACAGATAAATCAAGATATGCACCAAGTCAAAACATATTATAAGAAGACTAATGGGGAGAGAGAGAACTAATTACCATTGTAGAGATCAAAAACATGAGTTTTGATACTGTTGAGAAATGTTGTAAACAGAGATCATATGATAATCATAAGAATTAATGATAACAATTAAAAATTACTTTAAAGGAACATGGTGTAAATAGAGATATGTAGGTTACATGTAAAACTTACTTCAGAACTCATCCCTGTGCCTAAAGTACTATTCGAAGCTCCTCCATTGATTTGGAACACATAATTTTGCACAAAACGAAAAAAGTTTAATGAGCGTAACTGAAAGTAATAATTCATATTCAATAAAACAGCAATTGATTAACAAAGGAAACATGAACTTATTAACTAATGGCTACTTTTCTTAAATATTCACCCTTATTAGCATCACTCTGCACAGCAGAAACCTGTGGCAATCAGCATATGCGAAAGAAAAAGACTTGTGATATCAAAATATATCAAAGCCTAACTCTCGGTAAAAATTGCAACACTAACAATGAGAAGCTAGAACATTCTTGCAAACACATTATCATGAACACAATGTATTACCTTAATTACCATATACCAACAATATATAGCATCCATTTTGCAATACCATTTACCATAGATTTGATTGTAGGTAAAATATTACCTTGAGATTCTTAAAAAGGCCCTTGCCAGCATCACAACAAAGAAAAAATAACATAACTCACCAAAATTATATATATCATAATTACCATATATATTTTGCTTTCAATGACTTTAAAAGTGGTGGGCATAAACAAAAGTAAATATATATTCACCCGCGCGCGTTACGCCGTGCACAATATGAATGATAAAAAGATAAGGAAAAATTTGTAATGAGAAAATTAAGAAAGCATAGGAGTTAATTTGATTGTGTCAAGAATTATGGGTTAATTTGTGTAAAGTGATTAACTCAAAAAAATTTGTGTAAAGTGATTAAAGATGATAATAGGAACAAAATATTTATCATGAGAACATAAATTGACTAACATGTAGTCTGTAAATCATTATTAATGATGGTCACGACTTAATTTGATAAAAAGATTGTCTTGGTTGCAAGAGTGATTATAATCAACAATGATTTAATCGATGAACAAATCAATTAACATTGAATAATGTCATACTCAGTTAGTAAGCTAAAGACAGGCATAAAAGTTATGTAAGGATAATAGATAAATTAACTAATAATAATGCTATAAAAACAAATACCTAAGATAAAACAATAATCATAAATTGGTTATGAGAACTGGTTTGATAATTTGGTGTTGGGGCTGAAATATGAGTGGCTTGTTGATTTAAGCAGTTAAGAAGATATTAAGATCATTTAATAAAGGCATTTGCGATATCTTATTAAGTTAGAGATCAAGTGCCGGGTGAGGATCAACAGATTAGGAGTTCTTTGTATATTTGCATTGTTTCTTGGATTCGAGCATGACATCTCGAATAGTAGCTTATCAAGAAAAGGTGGGGAAGGTTTCGGTGGTGGAAGCCTAATCAAACGTTGTTTACAGCATAGTGAAAAAACTGGAAACTGAACACTCATGTTTGGGAGGACTCGTTCTTTGATCCACATATGTGTGCACCACATAACTGACAAACAACATTCGGTCCACCAAAGTCATCACTGGAAAAGATTGTTCCTAATAATAAAAGACAAAGAAAGTTGAAGAGAGGAATCTTTAATCAGGAGCTGACATGTATAAAGAAGGTTGAATGGAGAACCTACGATAGATGACACAAAAATTAAAAACAAAATCTAAAGATAGAAGATTGTCTTGCCTGCCTGTGCAGATGAGCCACAAAACCCATCAGATTGAATATATAGATAGATAGATCAAGGGTAGAGTGAGAGATATGATTGGAAGAAGAAGCCTCATACAGGCGAACAATAGGATAGGAGGCACTGCAAAAAATAAAATGCAAGGAGTGTTTTATTTAAAATATATAATATCAGGGTCCATACAACAATAAGCCAGAGGATTAAGAAAATAAGAAAAAGTTCGTTAATGGGGAATGAAATTAACCATGTCCAATAATAAAAAAACAAAGATAAAAAATTAACAATTGATGGCAGTAACATGCAATGCATGCTCAGCTTGAAAGGAGATTATCACAAACCAAATGATTAAAATAGAACCATCGAAAGCTAAAATTATGACATCAATGGCCCTTGAAGGACTAATTTGGTGGCTAACAGAATTGGCTTAACTCTTAAGCCACAAAAGCTTAGCACATTCAATTTATTCTAATAAGAATAAAAGAAATAATAACATCCATGCATCATATAGGTCTAAAAAAGTTCATCAGATTGATTAGCAAAGCATTGCAGGACAAAACTAAACTTGAATACAAATTGACAACATGATGTTTAAAAGGAAATGGAAATTATGATTTTTTTATATATATAATATCGTCGACCGGCCTGTATGTATTTGTTGATGATTGCTCCCCATGTTCTAAGATAAGTGTCCATTTTTTGCCAGAATATGGTCTCAATTTGGATCAGATTCATCCAAACAATAAGTCAACTGAAGGACTCAAGTTAATTCAGCTTCCTCTGTTAGTTTGACCAGATTCTATAAATAAATTGTGAGCCGAGTCTCAAATAAATATTTAGTAAACTTTTTCTTTGCATGAAATATGTAGCAAAATTTGGATATATATACACGTAATCATAAAACAATTTATTGTAATAGGCATATTACATATAGAGCTCAAAAGTGACAGCAAAGCATATATTAACAAAGATACAAAATGTTTATGACTCAATATTCATCTATATAAAAGATTGTCTAATTTAACAATGAGGAAAATTCTAAGTCTAGAAAATCTTCAGATGTTAAGCCACTGGTCCTATTTCGGACTCAAAATGTAAATGTAAATTCTCCCTGTAAAGACCAATCTACGCCTTCATTCCTATGTAAGACTCCTCATCTTGACTGGTTGAGGTCATTGTTTCGAAGAAAATTAATTACATTTTAATTAGAAAAAGATAACATGGTATCCTAACCATTGAATGCAAACTAAATATGAAAAACTTCTAAACAAAATTGAAAGTGCACCATAGATAAGTGAGTCTATTTTCCAAGTACCTTAATAGCTACATATATATAATAATTGGTAAATAATAAATGAGATATCAAAACATAGATTGCAGGTCATATGTTATCAGTTATTGTCCATTTCTCATACTTGAAAAGGTGCCAAAGAATATTGCATAACCAATTGATCTTTGACCAAAATACTGACTTCAATATGGAATTGTTTCTCTCCCTAATGAGATTGCAGCTCAGACTTGCAACACTGAAGACTTCGAAAGTCCTCATGTAACAAATATACTCCTTGTTTCACAATTAAAAGCACAAAAGTGAAATACTATAAACAACTAAACCATGAATATATATTCATAATAATAAGATTACAGCATTACCTCAGATAGTGAATTTCCACTTTCTTATTTCCCAATGATTAAATATCTGCAAGGGACACAAATTAAAAGTATTAACAACATAAATAATCCTTCACACTGATATATTGAATAGGAATCCAATATAATCCATCGACGTTAAACAAAAGCGCTTGTTGGGAGGCAACCCAACATCTAACTTATTTTTTATTAACAATTTTATTTTATTTTCTTTTGTTTTTGTAGGTATAGTTGCATGAGTGGAGTCACCACCTTCACATCACCTTAGCATGGACATAGGAGAGTTTCCTTTACTCTCTTTTGCACTTTATGTTATTTTTTTTAAGATATAGTTTCATGTTTAAGTGTGGGGGAGGGTGTTCGTTGCATCTATAATTTTATTAAATCTTTATTTTCTCTCAACATTGAGGACAATGTTGTTCTAAGTGTGGGGGAGAGGGTAAAAAAAATGCATTTTTGTTTATGTTTGCATATTTTTCATTTTCTTTTTGTTTGCATGCATTGCATTTGCATTAAGGCATATGTGAGTAGTATACTTTGAAAAGCTTATGTTCCAAAGTTTGTGAGTATTATTTTAAAATTTTATTTTGAATTATATATTTTTTTAAAAGATGGTCAAAGTTGAAGTTATTTGATCAGGGTAATGACAAATAAAAAGAAACGGAGGGAGTAGTTATGTTTTTATAATTTATACCCTACTTGAAATGAATTATTCTCCTGCGAATCAAGAGTTTACCAATATCCATTACTAATTTATTTATAAGGGAATTCCAATTTTTCAGCCAAGTTTCTTCCAATTATATTTAATAATGGTCCCAGATTTCTAATTAGATCATGTAATTTCATATTATTAATTTAGAAAAGATTGTATATTTGTATTCATTTCTTATTTTAAAATATTGAAGAAAAATTTAGAAAAATGGTATGATTATTTCCGCTATGCCATTATGATTTTCAACATGTTGTAATGATGAGATTTTTATTTTATTACATCAAAATTTTCAAGCAGTTGAGTATGGGAAGACAACCCTGGACCATACCGCCGACTGGACCATTTGCTTACTTTGAGAACACCATGATATATATAATTGGATCGTCTAATTTACGTGTGGAAATGAGTGTTACTTAAAACAAATGTGAGTTTAAACTTGTGTCATACCGCCGACTGGACCATTTGGTGGCGGTAGGGACCCTCGTTTGGTTCTTGAGGTCCAACCAATTCCCTATATATACCCGCCTTCACTTGCATTCAAATGCATCGATCCAAGGTTGTGTGAGTTATTCGAAAAGCTGATCACATGGCCATAAATAAGCTATTTGGTGCAGTGGTATTTGTGTTATTATTTGTATTTGTAGGTGTCTGCTCCGCCACTAGAGCTAACCTCGGTTCCGAGAAAGGAGCTTCTGATCACTCCTTGGTTACCGGAGATGTTAATGGCAAGGTTGGTGCAAATGGTACTGATCAAACTGGACTCATTGGAGGAGGTGAAGGTGATTCAGATGGTGGTGGTGGCGGCAGTGGCTCTGCAGCCGTAGGAGAACATGGAGGTGCTAGTGGTTCTGGTGCTGCTGATACTTTTTTTAATTTTGGTGGTAATATGGGTGGTGGTGGTGGTGGTGGTGGAAGTTCAAATTCAGGTGAGCGCTGTAACGAAGAATGTAAGTGCAAAGAAGATTGCTGTAAAGAAGAATGTAAGTGCAAAAATAACCGGTGTTGCACTTGTAGCTGCAGTGCTAAGTGTTGCGACAAGGACTGCTGTTGCAAAGGCGGCTGTAATGGTAATTAGTGGGGGATGATCCCCTTGAAAGTACCTCATCAACGTTACACTACGCTAAGCATACCAATTTTCTTAGCACTAGTATTAACATAAATAAAGGACAATTTGAGTTAGATAATACTCAAAATGCAGGTATATTGGAATAAAATTTAAAACTCAAGTGGCTGCTCTTAGAACTCGTGTCATGTAATAATATATAATAAATGTATCTTTATCTAGCAGTCATTTTATTAAATAAATGTTGTATCGTTGCAATTTCAATATTAAACCTACTAATTTTATAATTTTATAAGCAAGGTTCTCATTGAAAAACATATGGGCATTTGATTTATTTGACAAGTGTCAATAGTTAATTTTCTAATATTTTGTTTATTATATTTGTATTCATTTAATTTGAAAAAATTAAAAGACATTCATTCCCTTTCAATATAAAATAAATTATCAAATAATTATAAAATTAATTATAAATTTGTTATGAATATACATGTATGTTGTGGATGTCCATGAATCTAATTAAAGCATGGATAAGATTAATGACTTCGTTTATTCATACACATATATCTATGTACCAAGTTCATCCCCTTATATTTATGGTGATGTATCTATGTACCTATAAATAAGCCACTTACTTTGTTATGAAATAAGATGAATGAGAACAATTTCTCACATTCTTTATATTTTCTTCTTCTCCATATTCTATTGTCTTTCTATTCTCTTGTCTTTTTCATACTTCAATTTTACTCCATTGCTTTGTTTTGTTATCATTTCACAACAAAATTTCATTTCTTAACTGAATTTTCTTAAAAGAAATTTTTTTTTAAAATAAAACAGCCGCACGCGAAGCGCAGTCGGAAAGTTCTAGTATACATTATTATTACGTACGTTAAACTGTTAAAGTTTCATGATTGCCCTTATCTTGTATCATTATCATATAATTATGTACGTAGTATAGTGTAAAGTTTCTTCTAGTTACTTAGATTGTAAACTTTAAAATTAATTTTATTCAATTTAAGTTTATGACCTCGAACAAATTAATAATTTTATAAGCAAGGTTCCCATTGAGAAACACATGGCATTTGATTTATTTGACAAGTGTCAATAGTTAATTTTCTAATATTTTGTTTATTATAATGAGAACAATTTCTCACATTCTTTATATTTTCTTCTTCTCCATATTCTATTGTCTTTCTATTCTCTTGTCTTTTCTATACTTCAATTTTACTCCATTGCTTTGTTTTGTTATTATTTCACAACAAAATGTCATTTCTTAACTGAATTTTCTTAAAAGAATTTTTTTAAAAATAAAACAGCCGCACGCGAAGCGCGGTCGGAAAGTTCTAGTATACATTATTATTACGTACGTTAAACTGTTAAAGTTTCATGATTGCCCTTATCTTGTATCATTATCATATAATTATGTACGTAGTATAGTGTAAAGTTTCTTCTAGTTACTTAGATTGTAAACTTTAAAATTAATTTTATTCAATTTAAGTTTATCACCTCGAACAAATTAATAATTTTATAAGCAAGGTTCCCATTGAGAAACACATGGCATTTGATTTATTTGACAAGTGTCAATAGTTAATTTTCTAATATTTTGTTTATTATATTTGTATTCATTTAATTTGAAAAAATTAAAAGACATTCATTCCCTTTCTATATAAAATAAATTATCAAATAATTATAAAATTAATTATAAATTTGTTATGAATATACATGTATATTGTGGATGTCCATGAATCTAATTAAAGCATGGATAAGATTAATGACTTCGTTTATTCATACACATATATCTATGTACCAAGTTCATCCCCTTATATTTATGGTGATGTATCTATGTACCTATAAATAGGTCACTTACTTTGTTATGAAATAAGATGAATGAGAACAATTTCTCACATTCTTTATATTTTCTTCTTCTCCATATTCTATCGCCTTTTTATTCTCTTGTCTTTTCCATACTTCAATTTTACTCCATTGTTTTGTTTTGTTATCATTTCACAACAAAATTTCATTTCTTAACTGAATTTTCTTAAAAGAATTTTTTTTTAAATAAAACAGCCGCACGCGAAGCGCGGTCGAGAAGTTCTAGTATACATTATTATTACGTACGTTAAACTGTTAAAGTTTCCTAATTGCCCTTATCTTGTATCATTATCATATAATTATGTACGTAGTATAGTGTAAAGTTTCTTCTAGTTACTTAGATTGTAAAATTTAAAATTAATTTTATTCAATTTAAGTTTATCACCTCGAACAAATTAAACAACCTAAGTATTTAATTTTGTTTTCAATAAGATAATTATTGGAATTTATCAGAATATATATATATAAGGGAAATGTAAAGATTTCATACTTATAATTAAGCAATTTCTACTTGAATTATAATCAGGTATATGATCAATAAAATAAGATATAATTAACTTTTTTGAAAAAAAAATATATAAATAAACAAACAATGGTCATAACTCATAAAGAACAAATTATTATAACTTTATTTGAATCCAGAAAAAGCTTTAATGGCTCTTTTTATTTCTTCACCTTTTTATTTAAACTTATTAGATTTTATTATTTTTATTTTTATATTGAAACAGAATATATACTATAGTAATTAACAAGGAACCTTGCAGATACAAACAAAACCAGCTTCACAATAGCCTTCGGAGATCGTTCCCTGCGTAAGCTTACATCTATCCGTGCAGGCTGAAACCAGGCACTCCGGCATGTTCTGCAGCCTAACCTCACAATTCAACTCCACTTGTCCCTTCACCACCATCTTTCCTTCACTTCCTGGATTAACAATCATTATATAAATAAAATAAAAAAAACGCATGCATGTTTAATTTCTTGAAAAAAAAACGGGTTATAAAAATGAGAGAGAGAATTAATTTTCACCAAAAGTGCTGAGGAGAAGGAGCGAAAGAAGGAGAAAGGAAAAGAAGCCCTTCATGATCATCAATAATGCTCAGTATTTTCTTTTGGCTGCTAAGTGGTAAGAAGGAGAATTTGAGGCTATTGCTATATGGAAGAAACGTGTGTATAATCTCAATCTTATTGCTGTTTTAGTGTTTTTTAAGGAAATTTTGGATTTTTGAAGATTGTGTTACCTTGAGAAATAAGGAAAAAAAATGAAACTTAATTATATACAACAACTCATTCTCAAAAATCAAAATAAAAAAAATTAGTATTTAACAACAATATCTTCACCATTAATTATAGATTGAATATTCAATAATCATTGATTGGAAAAGAAAACAAATTTTTTTTAAAAAAATTGTTATTTTCCATTTGCAGGCTTTTAAGTTTTAACTATAGATAGTAGATCATTTCTTGTTTGTCTGTTTGAACAAAAAAACTACAGATAGACTAGAAGATCCAAATTGCGGAATCCAGATCCAGTAATCCCGGCCCATTGGGTATTCAAAGTAGCAGGCCCATGGAAATCTATCTCCGAAACAGAGAGTCTCAAAGGTGAAGCAGGGCAGGTCTATATTATAATCTGATGCAACTCAATCGTGTAATTGCTTTCGTGGAAGGATTTTGTAAGATTTTGGATGCATCATCATCTTTTAACTTCTTAAACCATCGATGCTTTTGGATTGTGTAATCTGAATTCGGTGTTTTTATTTGAAACTTAAAGACTTTTGGCAATGGGGTGCCTGCCGATCGACTACCAAAAAGGACGACTCCAATATCTTTCAAGTTTCATGGGCTAAGTAATGGCTTTATCAATTTCTAGAGTGGATTGGCCATTGTCATCATTGCAGATCAAGTGGGTGCAGTCGAAAACTTCCATAATCTTTCTTTTTTGGGTGTTAGGGAAATAGCTTTCAAGTTAATCTTGCGAGAAACTATTAAAAAGAAATTTTGAACCAATTAATATAAGACAGAGTAATGGAGAAATGGAGATCAAGATTATGATTCATTAATCTAGAGGGTGAATAATGAGCTCTAACTCGTAACATTTTTTGTGTGAGAAAAGCACTAAGGGGACCGATGGATCTTTCATTTTAATTCATGAAAATGAAATCCCATGTTCCAAGTTGGAGAATAAACAAGTTCTAGAAGCCGTTGACGTAGACAATTAGACATTAGGGTTTAGGGTTAGGTTTTATATCGTAACTTTATATCTTTGGAATGACGACGATGGATGATAAATCGATGAGTTTTTTCTTAGAGATGGAGGATAGCACAAGCACACTATATCCATTAGCCAAGCGATTGAGAATAGAGTGAGGCTACTATAGCGTGATTGATAGCGTCTGTGCAATTGGCTCTGTTTTTCTGTGGTTCTCGACTTCACCTTTCTAAAATTCCTATGAATGCGACCATCTTCTCTTGCATTTCAAATCCATGGTCGTTTTAGGATTCGAAAAACATTCCCATGGGCACTCTCAGAGTTATTTGCGCTGCTTTTATTATGTTATTAGGAGTATGCATATGTTCTGCCACTAGAGCTCTCCTCAACTTTGATGAAATTGTTGGTCATGTTCCAGTAGGAGGAGGCTATGGTGCAGGTCATGGGGGCGGAGGAGGTTCCGGTGGAGGTAGTGGTGGAGGGTATGGAGCTGTAGGTGAGGGTGAGGGTGAGCATGGTGGTAGCTATGGAGGTGGTCATGGTAGTGGAGAAGGTGGTGGTGGAGGCCGTGGAAATGGTGGTGGAGCTGGATATGTTGGTGGAGGAGAGCATGGCATTGGATATGGAAGTGGTGGTGGTGAAGGTGGCGATTCTGGCTATGGAGCTTCAGGTGGATATGGTGGATATAGAGGATATGGAGGTTCAGGTGGATATGGAGGATATGGAGGTTCAGGTGGATATGGTGGAGGTGGAAAAGGTTCTGGTACCGGATATGGAAGTGGTAGTGGGTGTGGTTGTGGAGAAGGTTCTGATGCTGGCTATGGTACTGGTGGTGGGGAAGGAGGTGGTTACGGCTATGGTGCTGGTGGAGAACATGGTGGTGGATATGGAGGTGGCCATGGTGGAGGTGCTGGTGGCGGGTATGGTGGTTATGGCGGCGATGGTGTAGGTGGCAGCGGTGGGGGAGGTGGATCAGGTTATGGCGCGGGAGGAGCTCACGGTGGTGGATATGGGGGTGGTTATGGTGGTGGGACTGGCGGCAGTGGCTACGGCGCGGGCAGTGAGCATGGAGGTGGGTATGGAGGAGATGGTGGGAGTGGAGGGGGTGGTGGCGATGCCCATGGTGGCCATGCTCCTTAAAAATGCCTTCATTACTCATCATGCACAACGAATGTATCTGAATATTAAGAGGTCTAAACTTAAGTGGGCAATGAGATTGAGAAAGCCTGCAATATGTACTTAACGGATCCGGCTCCACTCCAGTCTATCAAATGGACTGGAGAGGCCAGTCCACATTAGATAAATGACACCTGTATAATCTAAAATCCAATGATAAGGAATATCCCAACAAAATAATTTGTTATGTACTGGATTTTTCTTCTTCTCCAAATTCTCTTGCGATTAGAAACCTAAATTGCAGTGGCAAACAAGCAGCCTAAGAACACGAAACCACTCTAAATTATGCTGGCGGCAAAGTTTTGTTGCTCGTGATTTCATCTATTTTATAATCTTCTTTCGCTTTCTTCTTCATCATCTTATCCTCTTGACAGCAAGATTATGAGCTCTTTTTTGTTCTGGTTTTAACCTTTTATCATATGTCCCATGGAAAGAAGGGATTAGTTTTTTTTTTTTTTGACAGTAAGAAGGGATTAGTTTAGTTTATTCCTTAATTCATGTCTCGATATGTCTCATGGTTTCTCAACCTTTTCTATGATTTACCGGGAAGAATTTACCTGGTTTCGAGTAATTAGAGATTTAGGGGTTTCCTCAATTTGGGTATTTGATTTACGAATAATGCGGTGCATGACAAATTCTTGAATCAGACTGATAACACTAACACATTTTTGGCCATTGATAGAGCGAAAATTGCAGAGAACGATGGATGAAGAATTAGGAGAAA
>AWWV01010763.1:0-31785 GCA_001974805.1 Corchorus capsularis
AATCTAATATAGACTGGCCTCTCCAGTCTATTTGATAGGAGTTTTGCTACATGACTCTCCAATTTGTCCCTCCTGACGTGTCATTAGAAAACTTACTATAATTTCTAAAACCCTATTCAATAATAACATAAAATCAAGGGATTTATCCTGCAAACTCTCCATATTTATAACTAGGGGCTAAACCTGGATTTAATTTCTTACCTTAATTATCAGGGGGCTAAACCTGTATTTAATTTGTTTCCTTATAATTATTAGGATGGACAAATTGGAGGGTCAAATAGAATTATATAGAGCTGTCCAAAACCGACTATGACCGAAAGAACCGACCGATTTTTCGGTTTTGGGTCGGTTCTCTCGGTCCAATGGGTGCCTCGGTCCAAAACCGACTTTATATTCGGTTTCTCGGTCTGAACTTCGATCCCAAATTTAGAGAACCGGACCGGACCGAGAAACCGAATAGATATTTTTATATAATATATATTTAAAATATATTATATATGTTTTTAATATATATAAATAAATAAAATTTAAAATATATTATATATATTATAAATTTATTTTATATAAATATATTTAAAATATATTATATATGTTTTTATTATATATAAATAAATAAAATTTAAAATATAGTTTAAATATATTTAGAGAACCGAACCGACCCGAGAACCCGAGGAACCGACCTAGTCGGTTCCATGTCGGTTCCAAGTCTCCTCAGGTCGGTCTTCGGTCCCAAAAATAATCCCTCGGTTTCCTGGTATCTAGAATGGAACCGACCCGAACCGATGGACACCCCTAGAATTATCCATTTGATAGACTAGAGAGAAGCCGGATCTTGTACTTAACATTATTGTTGTATCCGATTGCACCAATTAATATGCATTCTTGTTAATTAATAATAAATCTAATAATTAATTATTTAACATGCATTCTTGCTACTTGCTAGTATTAGAAAACATTGAAAGACTGAAAAATCAAGCGTAGTGTTTACAATGAATAGCTAAGCTTATATATACAAAGAAGTTGACTTAACTTTCTAACTAACCCAACTAACAACTAACTTATTACTAAATCAAAACGATGAGTTTTGATACTCTCTAATATCCCCCCTCAAACTGGAGTATATATGTTGAGAATACCCAGTTTAGAGAAAGCAGCAACAAAGTTAGTAGAAGAAAGGCCCTTTGTAAAACAGTCTGCAAGCTGATGTTTAGTTGAAACCGGAAGAAGAACTATCAACCCTGATTGAATCTTCTCTCGTACAATGTGGCAATCTATCTCTATGTGCTTGCTTCGTTCATGGAAGGATGGATTCTGAGCTAGATAAATTGAAGACTTATTATCACAAAAGACTGGTGTTGTTGAAGGAGTAAGTTGAACCTTGAAGTCTTCAAGTAGATAATTGATCCATTGTATCTCACAAGCAGTTGAAGCTAAAGCCCTGTATTCAGCCTTAGATAAACTTCTACTCACTGTATTTTGCTTCTTGGATTTCCAGGAAATCAATGAATTACCAAGGAAAATACAAAACCCTGTAATAGACTTTCAGAATCTATACAAGTTCCCCAATCACTGTCACTATAAGCAGTTAACTTCAAAGTACTATTATTAGGAAAGAAAAGACCCTGGCCTATTGTACCTTTTAAATATCTCAATACCCTGTGGACTGTTATCATGTGTTCATCAGTAGGCTTGTCAAGGAATTGAGCAAGCTGTTGCACAGTAAAACTAATATCTGGCCTTGTAGTTGTAAGATATTGCAGCTTGCCAATGATCTTCCTATACTGAGTTGAGTCTTCTAAAGGAATCCCTTTCTCTTTTGACAGCCTAGTCTCATGCAATATTGGTGTGGAAACTGGTTTTGCATCTAGAAACTTTGTATCCTTTAAAAGATCCAAAGTGTACTTCTTCTGACAAAGATTGATACCTTTATCTGACCTAGCCACTTCCAATCCTAAAAAGAACTTGACTTCACCCAAATCCTTAATAGTAAATTCATCATGTAAAAACTTCTTTATAGCAAGAACTTCCTCAAAATTATTGCTCGCAATAATGCATTATTTATGAAAGCATTATTTATGTCTAGTTGTTGTAAATGCCAACCATGAATAGCAGCAAGAGAAAGTAATAACTTGACAGTAGTCATTTTAGCTACTGGACTAAAAGTGTCAAGAAAGTCAATACCTTCTTGCTGTGTATATCCTTTAGCCACTAATCTTGCTTTATATCGTTCTATGGAACCATCAGCTTTCCTCTTAATCTTGTAAACCCATTTACAGCCTATAGCCACCTTTCCTTCTGGTAAATCCACCAATTCCCATGTCTTATTCTTTTGTAAGGCTGAAATTTCTTCATGCATAGCTTTCTGCCAATTATCATCTCCTGCAGCCTCTCTATAAGATTTTGGCTCAACTTGTTGATCTAAAGTGACTGAAAAAGCTTTATGTTTTCCATTCAGTTGTGAGTAACTAAAAACGTTTTCCAGAACATGAGGGCTAGTTCTCTTTGTTTGTACTGCAGAACATTTATAAATGTCTAGATAAAGGGGTTTATATGTTTTCCTAGTACTTCTTCTGAGTGGTTGATGTGGCTCATTTTGATTATTTGAATCTTGATAAGTTGGAAGAAGAAGCTGTTAGGGGCCAAAATTGGGAGGGCCCAAATCCACAAAGTCTCCTCAAAAACACATTCAAAGGTTAGGCCAATTTTTATCCCACTCACACATATATCTCTTTGGCCTAACCCAAACACACACACAAATATTGGGTAAATGGGCTCATAAATATTTCACACTCAAAAAGCCCATTACTCTTACCCAATAATTAAAGTCCTCAAACACCAGAGCATTCATAAGTCCCTAAACACAGAGGCATCTCTATCAAAAAGTCCTCAAACACCTGGGCATTCATAAGTCCCTAAACACAGAGGCATCTCTATCAAAAAGTCCTCAAACACCTGGGCATTCATAAGTCCCTAAATACAGCGGCATTTCTATCAAAAAGTCCTCAAACACATGGGCATTCATAAGTCCCTAAACACTGAGACATCTCTCAGAAGTCCTCAAACACAAGGGCAATTCATAAGTCCCTAAACACAGAGGCAATTTTTCTTCTCTATATAGCAAGAGCCCATCTCATATACAATGCATTGGGCCTTACTAATCATCTCACTATTTACATATGGCTAAAGCCCATATTACATATACATCACACTTGGGGGCTTGCTTCTACAAAGTCCACATTTCGGCCCAAAACATACCCAAAACGTTAGGGCCTTGCCAACTAATCTCACAACAAGGGCATGAAGACAAAAGGCACAACACTCAATTCCCTGCTGCAGCATGTCAGTTTCCTGCTGAGGAAAGCATCTAAGGGGAGCATTCTACTTAAATTGAAATTCCTCTATATTTAACCATTTATGGCAGGGATTAAGTGCTAATTGCTCTTCATCGTAAGTCTAAGGGCTACTGTGGACCAAGCCCACTGCAGGAAACACATTGGGAGTCACGGCTTGGAAGGCAAAAGAAGAAGGAAACTCCTCCGATTACCTTCTTTGAAAGGAGCAACCATGCTTGGAGGTTGTTCCTTAACACAAATGGGGTAATCGACTAGGGTGCAGAAAGTGGAATAAAAAAAGCAAAGTGTATTTGACTTTGGAGGAAACCTCGGCAAACCAAATGAGATGTTGCTGTCGACGATAGCGACATATGAATACAAAGAGAGGAGATTGATTTCAAGACTAAAAGAGGCCATCATTGATTCCTCAAACTAGAAGATTCTTCATCTTGGACCTAAGGCCTAAACAATGCATCAATCAAAAAGTAAGAGCCAAGGAGGTTGTCGGACAAAACTTCCAACCGGTCAAGAGAAGAATTATAAAAAGGGGTCACTAACGGCAGAAAAGGACATCTACGCACCTACAACAATCTTGATATCAAGAATCATCATCATCTTCATCAATAATCTCTCAAGAACCCTAAACTACTCTCAACACAACAAGAAAATCAGTCTCTGTCTTCTCCAAATCAGTGTTTTCCTCCACTGTCAAAATCTTGTATTTTGATTCCATTGTTCTTAAATGTTTCCTTCTTCTTTCTCCCAAATCTCACACACTCAATCTGTTTCCCATTAGTCCTTAATTAATAAAGAAGTTCTTTGATTCATTTATCTCAACGCAATACGTTTTTATGGGTTTTGTTCATCTTTTTCATCTTCCTCAGTTCATCCTCTGTTTTGATCATTTTCCTACGGCAGGAAATTGTTCTTTGAATAGCAACCAACGCTTTTCTCTTTAAAGCTTGGTCTTAGCCTCACCTTTTAACCCAATATCTCTTCTGGGATATTTGGGTTTGGGCTCGAACCCAATTGAGCCGACCCAGGTTTGCTCTCACACAAAAAGGCTCTCATCTCACAGAAGCTCAGGTGGTTGTTGGAAAGAGGTTGAAGTTTGTGTTTCTGAAAGAACAGGAAAATTCTGGATCTGTGGTTCTGATTGAACTGGATGCTCATCAAGAATAATGTCATTATTTCCTGAAGGTGTACAATGTTGAAAAGAAACACTATGTTGAGGCATAACAAGTTCATCTTGAAACTCAATGGATTGAAGTAATTGAGGCAGAATTGTTAATTCTGAATTATCTGCATGATATAAACTGCTAGAATCTAGATTCTGCCTTTGATTAGTTGACAAAGCAAAAGGAAAAATATGTTCATAAAAGCAAACATCTCGAGAAACAAAAAACTTATGTGTTTTAAGATCATACAATTTATAACCCTTCATGTCTGGATTAAAACTAAGAAAAATAGTTGTAATGCTTCTAGAATGAAATTTATTCTTAATATTCACATGATTAAAGGCATAAACAAGACATCCAAAAACTTTAATATGATCTATGGAAGGAGCTGTTTTAAACAAAGCCTCATATGGAGTTATGTTTCCAAGAACAGGTGTTGGCATTCTATTAATTAAAAAAAAACAGAATATAAAATGCATTCCCCCCAAAAAGAAATTGGAAGTTGAGCTTGAAACCTTAAAGCTCTAGCAACATTAAGAATGTGTTGATGCTTCCTTTCCACAACACTATTTTGTTGTGGTGTTTTCACACAGGAAGTTTGATGAACAATATAATCAGGAACATTGAATTCCTGACCATTATCAGATCGAACACTTTTAACATGAATATTAAATTGTGTAAAAACAAAGGTGATAAAGTTTTATGTTTCATGAGAAAAACCCAAGTATGCCTAGTAAAATCATCTACTATAGTTAGAAAATATCTATGACCTCTAAAAGTAGGAGCATAGTTATCTCCCCATATATCCACATGTATAAGATCAAAAGCTGAAGTACTTACAGAAATACTGCTAGGAAATGGCAACCTTTTCATTTTTTGCATATGACAAATATCACAATTGTCTATGGAAGATACAGAAGGAACTAAGGACCTTAGTCTGTTGAAAGAAGGATGGCCAAGTCTTTTGTGCCATAAAAAAGACTCTTCCTTATTACAAGTAGAAACTGTATTTACAATCAAAGGAAACAACTGTTGATCAGTAGTAAAAGCTTTAGGTAAAGTATCCTTGGAATTCAATCTGTAGAATCCTTGATTGAGTTGATCAGCAACCCCAATCATTCTCCATGGTCGAATTCCCTGGATTAAACAGTAAGTAGATAAGACAATAATACAGCAATTTAAGTCAGAAACCAACTTACCAGCTGAAACTAAATTGAAAGTAAACTGTGGAACATATAGAACATCAGATAAAACTAAGGAATTACTCAATTTAACAGTACCAACATGAGTAACAGGAACCTTAACTTTATTAGGCAAATGAACAAAAACATTCTCAACTGACCTAAAGGTATGAAAATTATGCAATGAACATGTGATATGATCAGTAGCACCAGTGTCTAATACCCATTCTGATTGCCTGGCTCTACTTCTTCTGTTACTTTGTTGTTCTGTTCTGTTGTGAACTTCTCTTTTTTAATTTTGCTGGTTTTTCCTAGCAAGCAATATTAATAGTCTTGGAATGCTTTGGTTTTGTGGTTTTTCCTAGCAAGCAATATTTATAGCCTGGTCCCTTGATTTAGCGCATGCAAGAAAAGAATATTTGTTTTGTGGTTTTTGGTAAGAACCCATATTGATATTCCCAATCATCAAACTCAATCTTTTACTCTTATTATTAAGTGAAGATAATGTTTTTGACTTCATAACTGGTCCTATCCTATGCATGATCTCCAGTTCCTGTTGGATAATATCGTTTATGTTTCTTCTTTTGTTCTTTCATCCCACTTGTCACAAGGGATTTGAAGTGAAATTTTTCTTGAAATTCTACAAGTTAATCAGATTGCTAAAATTGTATTGATTGGTCTGCTAATTTCCATCCATAGTGAACTTGTGCAACTCTACTTGTATATTAATGTAATGGAAAAGTGACTATTATTGCAGCAAGAAGTTTCCAACTCTGGTTACTGAAGAAATTGTTCAAAACAGAACAAAATGGTAGAAATGGACAAATTTTCCTGTAAGGGGGCAAAGTACAACTCTGGTTCGCTGAAAAAACAAAGCCATATATCTTTTCAACATCCTACGCGGAGTTATACAATAATTCTCACCTCATTTACTTCTAATTTCAATACGATCGATCATCAAATTTCATAAAAGAGAACATCATCGTCGTCTTTCTCAAGCTCTTGCTCCTCCATAATTCGTTTCAAAGGTTTAGAAATAATGATTTGTGGAGTAGGAACAAGGGCAGGGGATTCACTAGGAGTGTGCTCTTCACAATCAATCATGGGTCGCCCTTTGATCATGTCCATGTATACTAAATTTAGTATACTAAATTTAGTGAAAATACGCGGCACAAACCTTAAAACCTTTTTCACACTATACAAAAGTGAATATATTAATAACAAAATGAAAAATTAATTTTCCAAAACTAATTAAAATTGGGTAGGTGCTGAGGTGCATAGTCATTTAAACTGTTTCAATTTTTAGATTGTTCTTAATATTAAAGGAAAGGAGCACAAATTTCAAAATAATAATTAGCTCTTAATGGGTACCCTTGAGGGCACCCTTTAGCCAAACTCTTTGTTTAATTATGATAAAGTTTGGTGAAATTAATAATTTCACTTATGGGATTAATATATTAATTATTCCAATTGAAATGATAAGAACGGTAGAAAAATCTGTAGTGAGAATGCAACGGGTGCCCTGACTTGAATGCATAAACAATTCAAATGCTTATCATTTTTTTTTATGTAGCAAAAAAAAATGCTTATCATTTTTTGATTAGGGCTACAATTCAAAAGATTTAAGTATAATTCTAAATGTAAGGCATAAATAGGCAAAATAATTCTAAATGTAAGGTATAAATAGGCAAATTTTTTTGATAAGGGCTACAACTGGATAAGGGAATCATTAATTTAGAGCTACAAAATCCAAAGAATAACATAGGTTACTCTGTCTTCTCATTTTGCATATGTATATCCAATATAATAAATAAATATACTAAGAAATCCCAAATTCAAGTTCTTGAAACGATCAAACAACACATGCGAAGCGCATGCAGAGTATCGGCCGTACAATAAACTTACAACCAGAATTTGTTTTGGGAATATTAATCTTGACATCAATTGAGAGATCTAAAACAAACATTCAAAAAATACCCGCCACGAAGCGCGGGCAGTACTACCTTGTTATTATTATTACTACCTACGTTAAACCGGTTAAAGTTTCCTGATTGCTCTTATATCTACGTACTATAGTGTAAAGTTTCTTTTAGTTACTGATTCAACAAATATATTCCACTAAATTAATAAACAGTTAATTGTAAACTTTTAGAATTAATTAATTTTATTCAATTTCAGTTTAATTATCACCTCAAATAAATTAAACAACCTCAGTATTTAATTTTGTTTTTAAGAAACATATATGATCATCATTGGAATTTATCAGAATATATATAAGGGAAATGTAAAGATTTCATATATATAATTAAGCAATTTCTACTTGAATTAATCAGGTATATGATCAATAAAATAAGATATAATTAACTTGTTTGAAAAAAAATATATAAATAAACAATGGTCATAAAGAACAAATTACTATTATAACTTTATTTGAATCCAGAAAAAGCTTTAATGGTTCTTTTTATTTTCTTCACCTTTTTATTTAAACTTATTAGATTTTATTATTTTTATTTTTATATTGAAACAGAATATATACTATAGTAATTAACAAGGAACCTTGCAGATACAAACAAAACCAGCTTCACAATAGCCTTCGGAGATCGTTCCCTGCGTAAGCTTACATCTATCGGTGCAGGCTGAAACCAGGCACTCCGGCATGTTCTGCAGCCTAACCTCACAATTCAACTCCACTTGTCCCTTCACCACCATCTTTCCTTCACTTCCTGGATTAACAATCATTATATAAATAAAATAAAAAAAAACGCATGCATGTTTAATTTCTTGAAAAAAAAAAGGGTTATAAAATGAGAGAGAATTAATTTTCACCAAAAGTGCTGAGGAGAAGGAGCGAAAGAAGGAGAAAGGAAAAGAAGCCCTTCATGATCATCAATAATGCTCAGTATTTTCTTTTGGCTGCTAAGTGGTAAGAAGGAGAATTTGAGGCTATTGCTATATGGAAGAAACGTGTGTATAATCTCAATCTTATTGCTGTTTTAGTGTTTTTTAAGGAAATTTTGGATTTTTGAAGATTGTGTTACCTTGAGAAATATGGAAAAAAATGAAACTTAATTATATACAACAACTCATTCTCAAAAATCAAAATAAAAAAAATAGTATTTAAGAACAATATCTTCACCATTAATTATAGATTGAATGTTCAATAATCATTGATTGGAAAAGAAAACAAATAGTAAAAAAAAAATGTTAACTATATAGTGATCCAGTAATCCCGGCCCATTGGGTATTCAAAGTAGCGGGCCAAGGGAAATAATCCATCTCCGAAACAGAGGGTCTCAGAGGTGAAGCAGGGCAGGTCTATAATCTGATGCAACTCAATCGTGTAATTGCTTTCGTGGAAGGATTCTGTAAGATTTTGGATGCATCATCATCATCTTTTAACTTCTTAAACCATCGATGCTTTCGAATTGTGTAATCTGTTTTCATTTGAAACTTAAAGACTTTTGGCAATGGGGTGCCTGCCGACTCTACCAAAAAGGACAACTCCAATATGCCTTTTATCAAATTCTAGAGTGGGATTGGCTATTGTCATCATTGCAGATCAAGTGGGTGCAGATAGCATCAAAGTTGAAAACTTCCATGATCTTTCTTTTTTGGGTGTTGCGCAATAGCTTTCAACTTAATCATGCAAGAAACTATAAAAAAAATTTGAACCAATTAATATAAGACAGAGTAATGGAGAATTGGAGATCAAGATTATGATTCTAGAGGTAATTGAATAATGAGCTCTTATAACTCGTAACATTTTGTGAGAAAAGCTCTGAGGGGACCGATTGATCGTGCATTTTATTAATTCAAGAATTCCCATGTTCCAAGTTGGAGAATAAGCAAGTTCTAGAAGCCGTTGAGAGTTGGGGACTACCACTCTGGAAAACGTAGACAATTAGGGAAGGGTTAGGTTTTATATCGTAACTTTATATCTTTGGAATGACGATGATCGATGATAATCCATAAGTTTTTGTTAGAGATGGAGGACAGCACCAAGCACACTATAGCCATTAGCCAAGCTAGTGAGAATAGAGTGAGGCTTACTATAGCGTGATTGATATATAGTGTGCAATTGGCTCTGTTTTTCTGTGGGGTCTCGACTCTCGACTTCACCTTTTTGCATGTGCAGTAAGTCCACGACCACTTTGTAAGATTCTGTTTCAGTTCCTATAAATACCCATCTTCTTTTGCATTTCAAAGCCATGGTCATTTTAGGATTCGAAAAACATTCCCATGGGCACTCACAGAGTTGTTTGCGCTGCTTTTATTGTGTTACTAGGAGTAGGCATATGTTCTGCCACTAGAGCTCTCCTCAACTTTGATGAAATTGTTGGTCATGTTCCAGTAGGAGGAGGCTATGGTGCAGGTCATGGCGGGGGTTCTGGATATGGTGCTGGTGGTGCTGCAGGTTATGGGGGTGGAGGAGGTTCAGGTGGAGGTAGTGGTGGAGGGTATGGAGCTGTAGGTGAGGGTGATCATGGTGTTGGCTATGGAGGTGGTCACGGTAGTGGAGAAGGTGGTGGTTCCGGTTATGGAGCCATTGGTGGATATGGTGGTGGTGGAGGCGGTGGAAATGGTGGTGGAGCTGGCTATGCTGGTGGAGGAGAGCATGGCATTGGATATGGAAGTGGTGGTGGCGAAGGTGGCGGTTCTGGCTATGGAGCTGTAGGGGGATATGGAGGTTCAGGTGGATATGGTGGTGGTGGTGGTGGAGGTAGCGGTGGAGGTGCTGGCTATGGTGCTGGTGGTGAGCATGGTACCGGATATGGAAGTGGTAGTGGTTGTGGAGAAGGTTCTGGTGCTGGGTATGGAGCTAGTGGTGGGCATGGTGGGGGTGGGGGTAGTGGTGGTGGTTCTGGCTATGGCATTGGAGGTGAGCATGGTGCTGGCTATGGAGGTGGCCATGGTGGAGGTGCTGGTGGCGGTTATGGTGGAGGAGGAGAGCATGGACCAATTGGTGGTGGTAGTTATGGTGCTGGAGGAGAACATGAAGGTGGAAATGAAGGAGGTGGAAGTAATGCAGGAGGCGAAGGAGGTTATGGAGCCGGTGGAGCTCATGGAGGTGGTTATGGCGGTGGTGGTGGTGGCGGCAGTGGTGGGGGAGGTGGAGCAGGCTATGGTGCGGGAGGAGCTCACGGTGGTGGATATGGCGGTGGTGGGGGTTATGGAGGTGGTTATGGTGGTGGGGCTGGTGGTGGTGGCTCTGGTGGCGGCAGTGGCTACGGCGCTGGAGGTGAGCATGGAGGTGGGTATGGAGGAGGTGGTGGGAGTGGAGGGGGTGGTGGTGGCGGCCATGGTGGCTATGCTCCTTAAAAAAGCCTTTATTACTCATCATGTACAACGAATGTATCTTAATATTAAGAGGTCTAAACTTAAGTGGGCAATGAGATTGAGAAAGCCTGCATTGTACTTAACATTATTGTATCCGATTCCACCAATTAATCTGCATTCTTGCTAGTAATAAATCTAATAATTAATTAGTTAACCTGCATTCTTGTTACGAGGATTGATTGCCTGCAATCTGCATGGCTCTACTTCTCTGTCACTTTGTTCTGTGAACTCCTCATTTTTTAATTTTGATGGTTTTTCCTAGCAAGCAATATTAATAGTCTTGGAATGCTTTGCTTTTGTAGTTCAATCAAATGAATGTCAGAACAGTTAATAGGCTGGTTAGCGCATGCAACAAAAGAATATTTGTTTTGTGGTTTTTGGTAAGAACCCATTTTGATATTCCCAATCTTACTCTCAACTGAAAATAATGTTTTTGACTTCATAAACTGGTCCAATTAATGCATTTCATCCCACTTTTCATAAGGGATTTGAGGTGAAAATATTCTTGAAATTCTACAAGTTAATCAGATTGCAAAAGTTGTATTGATTGATCTGCTAATGATCTCCATCCATAGTGAACTGGTGCAACTCTGCTTATATTATAGTAACTTTTATTGCAGCAAGAAGTTTCCAACTCTGGTTACTAAAGAAATTGTTCAACATCCTACGCGATCATCAAATTTCATAAAAGAGAACATCATCGTCGTCTTTCTCAAGCTCTTGCTCCTCCATAATTCGTTTCAAAGGTTTAGAAATAATGACTTGTGGAGTAGGAACAAGGGCAGGGGATTCACTAGGAGTGTGCTCTTCACAATCAATCATGGGTCGCCCTTTGATCATATCCATGTATCCTTCTTCACTCATCATTCCCATGTTGCAGGGGATTCTCTCTGCAAAGTATTCCCTGTTCTTTCTCAAATTCCTGTCACTAAATTTCAGAAGAAACCAATAAAATTATATATAATTACATTGCTGCAGCTTAATGTCTAATTAAATCGCAAAATTACCTGTCAAAAATGACCCATGTTGCACGAAGGCTGATGATTCTTTCGACAAGGAGCAATGGAATAGGATACCCCATTACAACTTCTTTCTGTGGAACTACCTGCAATTACAATGAATATTGAAGGGTTAATTAATTGCAAACTCATGTAAATTGTGTTGAAGATGAATTCAAATTACCCTATGTTTCTTGCAAAGGTCAAGCACAGATTGAAGCTTTAGGTATCTGGGATCATTTTTCCACTCGTTTTTCTCTTTCATTTGAGACAAATGTTCAAAGTCAGCCATCCAAACATGTTGCCATGTCTTTATAGACACTGCAAAACAAAAGAAAGAGACAAATTACTAGGTTTAATCTTAGAAGATGACTGATCAAAAGGGTATATAAGTAATTAACTTACAAGGAATGGGCATCCATGGCATGTAACCAAGAAGGGTGACTTTGTGACCTGCAGCTATAAGGTTTTCAAGCACCCATTCCAACAATTCTGTGGTGAATTCCTTGAGACCATCCATAACGATAACGACATGTTTGGGAGCGTAGGCTGAGCCAGGTGAACTGAATTCATATGCAAGTTTTGAACGAGACGTTCCCATGAAACTTGGCAAAAATGGATACCTACGTTTCCCTCTTGATCTGTTTGAAAGAACCATATCTGTGATTTTTAATTCTCGAAAAGTTCTGCTTCAAAGAAGCAGTGAAGAAAAGATCGAGGGAAGGGAATTGTAAGGACCCCTACGGCATTCTTATATAGCAAAGTCCATTTGATTGTCTCAAGCGAAAACATCAAAAGAATGGATAGAAACAAGGAATTTTACATAGTGTTTTTTTTACATACTCTAGGTTTTTTCTCAACAATAACGATGATGCCAACATGATTCATTGTTGGTTTCTAAGTTTCTGATTCAAGTCTCCAGAATTTGTAGTTCGATGGATAGGAATCCTAAGTTTTCTGAACATGTCGATGAAGAAAATTGTATTCACCCAAACGACCAAACCAATGAAATATTATGCTGAAACTCCATTTAACTCATATGATGATTGTTTCAATCAAAACCAAAATCTAACTTTAACTCTTAACTTTCATGTATGTATGACATTAAAATTTTGGAATTTAGAGTTTATGTAAACAAAGACTCAGATTCCAACTTTTACCTTTTACTTAGACAATATATGGGAATGGAACTGAGAGGTCAAATGGGAAATGTGAAGCAAAAGTGCAAAACCCAAAACTCGTAGTTAGGGCCATTTCATCGGCCCAAACTCCACTTGCTAGATTTTCATTTTTGAAGCTACTACTAAAATAGGGTCGAAAGTAATTTTGCACGTTAACAACAATTCTTGCTATAAGGAAGCTCCTTAATTACCTGTTAGCTATTATATTTCATATGAAAGGGCAAATTAACAAATTAAAGTAAATCCTCATAAAAAACGCATAACCTATATACTTTTTTCAACAAAATCCTGAACTTTACATTTTCCCTAGCCAAAGTAACAAGGATCATCGATCCTTCATATTGAACTGAACAAAATGTATGCTGAACTTCATAATATATGAAATGTGTTAGCTTTCTGATGGTCAAGAAGCGACCAGTTTGATTAAGCAAAAAGGGTTTCCAAACTGTTCGGAGTCAGAAAGGAACAGTGCGCAAAAGATTGCGGCGAATGCGAGGGCTGACCCTTTTGCAAGGAGATGATCCTGTTCTCTTCTTTCCTTTTCCTGCATTTGGTGAAGGCCTGACCCTTTTGCAAGGAGATGATCCTGTTCTCTTCTTTGCTTTTCCTGCATTTGGTGAAGGGCTGACCCTTTTAAAAGGAGATGATCCTGTTCTCTTCTTTCCTTTTCCTGCATTTGGTGAATTCCGCAAGGCAGCCATAATTTTTGAGCCTCGTGAATAATGCATCCTTTTGACAGTCCTGAGTGCTTCATTTCTTTCAAGATCCCTTGCAGTCCTCTTCACTGCTCTTCGATGAAGGCCACGCTTCTCTTTAAATTGAGCTAGTGGGACGCATTCTGAAAAAGTACACTCTAATCATCATGTTATCTAGTCAAAGCATATTACGTACTAACTTGATATTAATAAAACACTTTACCTGAAGAATCTCTCTTATCTGTACATTGAGATCTGGATTGCATTGAAGCAACATTTATATCATCTGCAACTCCAACACCCAGACTGCAATTGTTTTCCCCAAGATGAGACACAGTTGATGTATTTTTATCAAATGCATCAGAACAATTTGGTTCATCAGTCATGGGATTATCATTGCAGGAGTCAAATAACTTTGGTTCCTGTTCTGATTCATTAGCAGGCAATCCATAAGTCTCCTTAGCAACACATGGTTCATCAACCTTGACTTCACATTGTGTTTCACAAGAGAACTGAGTTGAAGTTCTTTCAGCAACATCTTTAGATTCACTGACATCACAATCAGCACTACCATTGACCTGGGGATTTAGACATTCGGATTCTAAGTTATCGAGCACAGATTTCGGTGAAGAATCAGAAATATGAGAGCCAGAGCAGGGCTTTTGTACTTCTATTGCAGTTGAGAACCAAGGTGTATCCTGCCTGGCATAGAACAAGATGTAGGCTTCCTGAGAAAGTACAGCTTCTTCTTTAACTTCAGTAACCTATATAACATATATCATAAACAACTATCAATATTTAGGGAGGAAAAGGAAATGGAAAAGGAAATTAAGTTGTACATAGATCAAGCTAATCAATCATTACCCTTGAATCATTCAACCTATGCCATGTATCCGGAGAGGACCGGATGAAACAAACATAATGTCCAGAAGTAGGTCTGCATCCAGAATGCTTCACTACTGCATATAGTCGATACTTCAATTCATCCTATTAAAAAGGCATAACAACCAAGAAAAGTTTAGTAATTTCATAACGAATAGGAACTGAAAAAGGAATATATATATATATATATATATATATATAATTAAACATTGCCCGCCCCTATGAAAATGAAAAGCATCATTATTTCGTTTGATAAGATACTAAACATCCAGTCATAAAAGGTGTTACTCACATCACTTCTCTGATCACAAATAGTGTAAGGCTCTAAATCCAACTCTAGTGGAAACTCCACATGCTTGTCAATCTTCTCAACATACACTCCTTCAGTCTTAAATCTCTTCAAATGGAATGTTGCAACTGCAGGGGCCTGATCCAGCATAAGCTGCTTCTCTACTGACACCTCCTCTTTACAATTCTCACACCTAAACTTTGCCTCTAGATCCTCAATCTTTTCCACCTTGGTAAAAGACTTTAAAGCACTTGGAAGGTTGTCCACGTCTTCAATCTCCAAACTCAGGTCATTCAAAGGCTCGTAAGTGCAAGAAATGTGACCACAATTGCAACAACATAACTGAAACAATCAATGCCAAGAGTAGTCAATAAAAAACTATAGCCAAACTTTAGAGGGCTAAAGCAAATCACACAAAGTTGAATCATCCATACTCTGCTAACAAGACGACCGCCAAAAACCTTCTTAACTAGGCACTCATCTGGCGAGGATGAACAATCATTCTCAGGCTTCGAGTCTGAGAAGCAGCTTTCAAGCCTATCTAACAAGCATTGCAGGAATTCATGAGCATCTTCCTGTTGATATCTCTGGAAACAAGAAGAGATATCTGGTTTTCTTTTGAGTCAAGAATCACATCTAAGAACAGTTTGTGTTTTAAAAGTCACCTTTCCAATCAAATTATTAATAAAAATTGCAGTTTAATCAAATAAAAACTAACCTAACATAGGGTTAAAGGTAGTAATAAAAATTCAATGCTGGATTAAAACCTGTCAACATTTATCAGCATCTAAAACAAGAATCAAACTTAACTCATAGAAGAATCATGCTAACGATACATAAAAAAGAAAATCTGAAGTATGACAGCAATTGGGGGAAAAGGATACAGTTCAAATTGTCAAAAATTTTGGAAGGCGAAACAGACCCTCCTGAGGAATTCAATGAAAGCTCAATGTGATCATGAAGAGCACAAAGTAGACAAAATCTCTCAATACTACCTGCCAATTCCAAACAATCTAAAATAGTTAGAAAGTAGAAACCACCAAAGGAAATAACAAAAACAGAAGTTAAAGCAAGAGACTTACGAGCACAAGGTTTGTCATGGTTCAAATCTCGAAGACCCAAAACCAATGGAACGGTATGAGTAAAACATTGCAACACAGCATTAATAAAACATGTGTTACCCAAATTTTCCAGCCCTGCACCCTACCAAAAGACAAGCCAACATCCAAAAGCTAAGTTAATCAATTACCATTCCTATCAATGAAGAAATTACAAATATAAACTCTAAAAGATTATATGAAGAGAACACACCACTCCAGTTGGCTCAATTTCAGGTTCCTTAGGAGGGGACCAACGCCATGGGGACCATCTAGAGTTAGAAAAACCATATCCATATCCATATCCAAGGGGCCTAGAAGTGTATCTTCTGCGATTATAGAAATCATACGCCGGATCCATTGGACCATAAGGCGAATTATAGTCATTACCAAAAGAAGGGCTGTGAGAATAATGATCTCCTTCTTTTTCTTCGCAGTTTAGTGAATTCTTTGGATCATAACTGATCAATGCCATAGACTGAGAAGGATCAGCATCTTCTAGTGAAGGGGAAGCCGGTGAAGAAGTTGAGGGAAATTCATAATCAGTTGATGCAGACTCAGACAAACGAGGGTTGGCTTCGGTCTCTTCTAGGGATTTTTCCATAAAGGCGCCGACATCAACACCAGAATCAAGGATCATTGGAGAAACTGATGAAGATCCACATGAAGAACCGGCTTTTGAAGGTGAAAACGAATCGAGGTTTTCTAGAGGAGGAAAAGGTTCTGAAGCGGGAGCAGATGAATCATCATCTGTCATTAGGGTTTTAGAACAACAAATTTGGGTTTCCATTGAAAGAAAGTTCAATTTCGCCGCGAGTTTCGAGAGAAGAAAAGGGAAGAAATTGAGGAGATTGAAATTTATGAATCTCCAAAAGGGAGTTGATGTTTTTGAATCCTCAATCTTGTTGTAGGGTAAATTACGCAAAATCTTTTTTTGAAAATGGAAAAATGGAGAGGGAATATAGAGCGAGGGAGGGAAACTGAAAATTGGGGGTTTTGTTAAAAATATTTTCCAAGCCGAGGTTTTGAAATGGGAGGGAAAATTAAGCCGCCATTATTTTTTTGTTTGGCTTTTCCAATTTCCAATAGAAAACGAGAAAGGGTTTTCTTTCATTGACTGCGATGGAAGCTCTATTTTTTAACCATTGAAAATTAGACTGACACTGTAAAGAGGAAAACTCAATTGGACTGTTTGGCTACAAGTTTCGATCAAACCTTCCCTCTTTTCCATACATATTCAACGGTTTCTTTTCTTTGGCCAAAAAACAACGGCTTCTTTTCTTGGGCTTTCAAATCCGAAGAATTAAAGAGTGGGGCTTTAAGCTTTTTAAACTTTGAACTGAAAAATTCTAAAAAGCCCAAACCAAAACAAAAGTCCCAAACAGAGCCCAAACCAAATAAACCTAAAATCCAATACCCGTTTACTCACTTTCCTTCTGATTTTCTTATTCCGTTTGCTTTTCAACCTGCAGCCGATTCTTCCTGGGTGGAATTGGAAACGCAGCATTCCATCTTCGAATCCTCGTTGTTCGATTTAGAAACAGGTTTACCATGGAAAAACAAGAACCATCATCATCAAAATCAAGAACCAAGAAGTCTAAGAAGGCAAACAGAGAAGAGAAGCAAAAAGAACCGATTAAACCAGTGCCAGAAAGCCCTGAAGCGAAGCAGGAGAATATACAAGTGAAAATCCAACTTTTCCAAGACCAACCAAAAAAGATTCCTCCTTTAGTTGCCTATTTCCCATCTGGCTACAACCCTTGCAAAACCAATCCACACGAGGAAGAAGATGATGGAGATGGACCCAACAACAACAGCAACCAACCAAGGGTCAAGGTTTATAGAAACCTGGCTCAAAATAAGCATAATAGGCTGGAGATTGTGGTTAGCCCAAGTGGGTCCAATGTGGATTTTGTTGGATCAAGTTATCGTGGTGAGGCAGCTGCTGCACAAGTGTGCAGGTACTCGCTTGGGGTTCTTGATAAGGAGTTTGGGACTCTCAAGATTGTTCCTATTGCTTCTAATAAGGTAACTACTATTTTCTATGTATTGAAGTAAAGTAACCTTCTTTTTTGGTTTGTATTTCAAAAACCATGCTAAATTGTTGCTTGCTTAACTTGTTTGTATACTATTGGTAATAGTATGCTTTATGTTGATCCTTTTGCTGTGTTTGGTTGATAATGAAGTAAAATTGGAGTCTTGAGCTGATTCACTTGTTTAGTTTTTTGTTGTTTAGGGTTTATATGGAAACATCAACCTTAAAAATTTTGGTATATTTGTATCTTATTTGTACCTATAAATAGGGATGGTTAGTTGTATATTGTGGTTTATTTTTGTCTGAGCTAGTTTGCTTATTAATCCTTATATTATTGATAGAGGATGAAGGGGTGGGTGGGAAGTAATGGAAATTGTTTTGATGTTGAAGTCTGAATGGAGATGTTAAATTTGGTTTTCTATTAATTTGTTGTCTTTCATGATTCAATTGTAGATATTTAGATTAGAGCCGAGAGTTAGAAGCTTGAAGACTGCTAATAAGGATGATTTAGATTCAGCAAGGAGTGAAGTTACAGCTGAAACCAAGGAGGACAAATTGGGAGAGCTTACTGCACTTTATGGAACAAAGAAGGATAGAAAGAAGGTTTGTTCTTTCTCATTTCTCAGAGTTTAAAGTAGAATTTTCGGTTTTACCTCGCTTTATAGGTCCACAGGTGTTTGATTGGCTTATTTTACATTTTCACTCAAGTGGCACCTACATTATCTCTGGCTGGTTTAGTTTAGTACAATTAACCACCGGTTTCAATAATGAATCTTTGAATAATATGCAGAGGAAGGATATGCTTGCTTTGAAAAAGGAAGCTGATCCTGAATCACAAAAGTCCTTGGACAAAAAGATTGAGCAAATTGCGTTCAACAAGGAGGCTCTGGGGGACACCACTGCCCTTGTTGCTCGTAATATCCCTCCACATGACTCCTCCGCTACTTCACCCCAAGATGCTTATCCGTTGGACCAGATTATTCTCAACGGAGACTGGGATTTCCTTGAAGAAGATATATATAGGCTTTGGCAAGAAGGAGGAGAAGAATCGAGCAATGCTTATCCAACTTTTGTTTGCAACAGGATTAAGAAATTGGAAGCCATCGAGGTAAGGTGTCAGGAAGACTAAAATTGTTTTTGCCTAAAAGGATTCCATAATTTGAAAGCAATGCTATACTTGGTGGAAAATAATATAAAAAAAATACAGGTTTTTGACACCTCTAATCCTTAAATGGACCCCTGATAATGTATTTCATGATGCCATTGCAGGATGAAGACGAGAAGTGGAAACTCGCATGTCTTTTTTCATTTATCACTCATCTTCTGAAGTTCAATGATCAGTGCAAACTGGATAGAGTTGCTTCTGCAAAGAACCACAAGATTCCTAACGTAATACGCCAGAGGTTTCTTTCCATGTTTGCTGCTGATCAAGAGTCAAAAAGTCGGTCCCCTGACCAAATTAACCGTCTAATAAGTTATGTCTTGGTGCTCACTTTACATGCCGATCAATTTCGAACTGACCCAAGAGATATAGCTAAGGATCTATCAATGAGCGATGTAAGTTTGAGAACTCACTTCGAAAATTTGGGGTGCAAACTCACACGTGAGAAGAAAGTGCTATATGCTACCCTTCCTGTCCCTCTAAAATTCCCTTCTGAGAATTTGAAGCGGAAGCGGAGACGCTAGACAGATTAACTGTTGTGTATGTTATCTAAGTAGTGTAGCTTCTAAACATCAAATGGAGGTGGTTTTTGTGTTTGTGCTAGCTAGTACTATTTTTTTGAGAGGGTGAGGAAATTTTGAAGCAAAGATGGGAATACTCATTTATTTATAGTTTATAAAGGGTAGTGCAACTTTATTTTGAGATTATATATACTGCCATATGAGTTATCATTTCTTTTTCCAGACCCCTTTGGATTTATCTTTTCTTTCCCACTCTTTACATTCTGGTCATTGTCGAATTAATGAGTTTGAAACAAAGGGAGATTTCCTTTTCTTTCGTTTCTTTTCAGTATATTGGCATATTTCAATGGAGGAAAAAACAGCATTGGAGGTCGGAAGGATAAAGCAAATTAGGTTAAAAACCATGCAACCAACAAGTAGCGGCGAGGGGGGCAAGTATTCAACTCGGTAATATGCCCTTTATAATGTACAGATGTAACCTTAAAATGTTATATGAAGGGCACTTCATTCAACATGGCACAATGAAAGATATCAAAATTTCTTCATTATAGTTCCATAATGACAGAAATTAGACAACATGTAGTTCACAATTTCAACTCCTATCTCTCTTAATACACAGCAAGAAAGGACTAATAGTACATATAACCAAATCCCGAAACAACACCTCTGCTACAAAGAAAAACCAGCCTTGCCATAAACCTGGAGTGTTTTTTTTTTTTTAAAGATATTTATTTGTCTTGTGAAAGAATTTTATGATGAAATTGCTTTACATTCACTACACAAAATATTGGCTGGTAATGTAACAAACTCCGATGTATAACTTTTAAGGCCAGAAACACTACATTAGATGATTCTGTCCTGGAGATCCGAAATAAGAGTAGATGCCAAGGAGCTGAGTTTCTTTCCAGTCTCTCCCGCTATGTTCTTAAGGTTGGAGATATCTTGTTGTGCCTGATTTTGGTATTTTCAAATAAACAAATCAACTTAAGAAGATAAAAGGAAATGAGGGAAAAAAAAACAGAATAAGATAAATTCCCGATATAATATTAACTATAACAATACAAGCCAAGCCATAAAAGATGCAATTTATAACAGCACACCTGGAAAGAGAGTCGATTGATGAGGTCACTAGCAGCAAGGTCAAGAGAAGCGTCTGAACTGTCACCAAATAAATCAGCACTGGAGATGGCTGTTGAACCCTGTACAAAACAAGATGGCTATTAATTTCACAGAACTAAATTTCATGCATAAATCTGCACCCCATTACTGATCTCACAGCCCTTAAACTGAGACAATAGATTCCAAAAAGTAGTGTTTTCTTTCATCTGTGATTTCAGTCCTAAAAAACTACTCTGTTTACAGTAGACTGTCAACCACACAACTAAGAAAGGCAGAGTTAAAAAAAAAAAGATTGTATCTTTCAAGAAAGGCAATAGCTATGGAACATACTGAAAATTTCTGCAAAGTAGCTTGAGCCTCATTATCCGCTGCCCGGGCCTGATCGCCAAAATATTGAGCTGATGAGATAGATTTTGCATTTGAGAACTTTCTCCTAGCTTCATCCGTTTCCTGAATCTGAAATTAAAATAAAGCTATAAGAAGGAAAAGCAGATGCAAACAGATATAATAAATAAGATTAATCACTTTCAGGGGCAACCATAGAAGTTAAAGATAATTGTATAAACTTCTACCATCAAATTGTGACATTGTGATTGCATGGACTTTTGAAATATCGGACCTTTTTTCTATTTACGTTTCTACATTTGGAAGGTAAACATTCTCACGACACATCCAAGTAGATTCTAGGTGTCTCATACAGTGACGTTAAAATAAAGTAAGGGTCCACAACTCAGTTTGCAAAATAAGATGGTATGTCATCAAAGTTTGTTTCATTGAAATATTGTGACTCACTTAAGGATTTCCATAAAACTAATAAGCCAATTATACACAGAATATATGTAAGTTCTTGGTAATCAACAGTTCAATCAGGTTGTATTACTTACTTGCACTTTCGAGGAATTTGAGCTTGATTTCTTCTGATAACCACTGTCCATTCCAAATTCGGCAAAGAAGCTTGATGACTTCGGTGGAGCAACATGGCTAAGCACTTGTGGGCCACTAGAATTCAACTCAGTAGATTGAACATTTTCTACATACTCAAAACGAGATGGAAAAGATGAACCAACAGGTGCAGTGCTAGTGTTATTAGTTGTAGAAGCAACAGGGACAACTGGTTCTTCAGGCTTCTGGTCATAGAGATTTTCACTAGGCTGCAATATAAGAAAACTACATTGTCAAAAGAAAAGGCATTATCTATAACTCCAACAATCAAGTAATTACTACAACTACTTGTTATCACTCTTATATAATGCATTATTCAGAAACATCTGCAATAATACCTTTGAAGTAAGCTTCCGGGCACCAAGTCCCCCAGTTTTCCCAGTTTTTCTTGCACCAAGAGGCTTCTTGACGGTGCTGCTCATAACTGTATGAGAAACTTTTGGTGCAGCAGAAACTTGAGGTGTTTCTTGCCTGCCTAAAGAATTTTCTTTAGGAGCTTCATCAGTCTTGACATTAAGAAGTCCATTAGATGCTTGTGATGACTGAGAAGCAACCGGGGATGAAGGCAAGCCTGCCTCTTCTGCCATACTCTTAGCGACTTCTTTTGATAGAATTTGCCGATATAAGTCAGCAGCTCTTGAGGTATATTTAGCCTCAATTTTGCCACCATCAGTCCACCCATGCTGCTTAAAGAAAGCCTGAGCACGGTTGTTGCCTCCATAGATCATCATTCTCAACTGTTCAGGAGACCATGAGTCTAAATTTGTAGACCTGCATAAAATTATGTATTGTTTTCAGAACAAGACGAGAGAGATTAAGTCTCAAGAATATTAGCACTGTTGCCAAAATATACTTTTCAATCGTGGACATGTATGGTAGTATTGGCAGCATAAAATTCTTGCTCAAGTCATCACCAATCAGCATGTTTCACAGTAACATCATATATATCTCCAAATAAGACTATTGCTTTGCTGGCCAAGGAGGACATTTAAGTGAAAATGGTCAAGCGATTAGGTAACTAAAAATTTGGCCAAACATGAACAAATATACCTTATAATAAGAAGATAGAGCATATTGAAGTATGTAGAAGGTTTGTCTCAAGAAGATATTTTCCTCTTTCAAAACTACAAAAAGGGATTGTCTAGAAATTCCAAACACTATTATGACAAAGGAAGAACAAAAACCAACATAAGAGTAGTCTATCTTTTTTGCATAATACATGAGAGAGCAAGTTTAATCTCATACATAACAAAAGTCTATAATAGAACATCTCATATTATGATTCCAATTCAATTCAGTAAATCACTTTAATATCACCCAGTTCGCTCAAATACAGGAAAAAAAAAGTGTGGGGCAGGCATCTTTAGAAACATATAAAACCTCGATAGGAAAATCATAATTGAAGCCTCCCAAAACATGGAAATGAGGAACCCCATTTTCTCACTCATTCATTCCTTGAGTCAAATACCAGGATAGTACCCAAACAAGACATAACCATCTCAATTAAACCTTTCCCGAATTAAAATTCATAAATTTCCCATAACAGGCATCCATAAATCTATTTCTGAAAAGGTAATCGAAATCGCATATGGAGCCATTTTCTTCCTCTATATGTAATCTATAAACTTATCATGCATAATTAAAATGCTGACAACATTAAAACGCATGGATAAATGTGAAACAGACAAGATGAAAAATAGAATAATACCTGACAAAGCTGATGTGGACACCAAGACTCCGATGAACGGCTGAGCAATCGATGCAGAGAAAGATCCCGTATGTAACAGATGCCCATGTCGGATTCTTCGCATTACAATCAAAACACATCTACAAAAGAGAATAAAACAATACCAATAAGCCAAACCGAAGATCCAGTAATAGAATTTCCAGATCTAAACCCGATCTAAAAAATATACAGAAATCAACAAACCTTGTTGTCTGATTTTGCTTTCAGCTTTCTGAAAACAGCGTTCTTGTCGGTCTGGCTATCGGACGACGCCATCGATGTTTTTTTTTTTCTTTTTTGAAATTCAGAAATGGATTTTGTTTTTTTTTCTTTGATTTTTATTTTTAAGCTAGGAAAAGGAAAAAGGGGAAATTTCTGAAGAGGTGTGGAATCGATATCAAACACCTCCTCAGGCTAAAATGGAAGTTGAAAAGCAAAAATGAAATGAGATTTGGATTTGGTTCCTCTACGAATTTAAATGAAAAAAATTAAAATTTTAAAACTCCCCCAGGGAAGGAGGAGCATCTTTTTATCAGGGGATGATTCGGTGGGGAAATGACGATAGTAGCCTTGGAAACGTTAGGTTTATGCAATGACGTAAATGCCCTTAAAAGGAGGCGTGGCGTGGCGGGAAGGAGAGAGAGGCTTCAGCTTCCTTCCACCGTAGAGGTTGGTGCGAGTGTTGTGTTGGACACCCAAGTGGTGGCGGTTATTGCAAACCGTCAATTGCATTTTTCGTTTTTGGTTTTGGATGTTAAAAGCTTAACAAACTATAAGTAAACAATTTCGTAAACCTCAAAAATTTTTTGGAGTATACTTTTTTTTTTGGCACAAATTTTTTGGAGTATACTTAATTGATATATTTATTGGTTACTTGCTATCTAATTTAATTTTTGCGTCTTTATTAATGATGATTCAACTCACCCACTTTTGGCATCCTAAAGTAAGCGGCAGACAAATTTTGTTAAGATTTAAGATAATATTATTAGTATTAGTATAGGAGGGTTTGGGTGCGGAAGAATTGGATCAATGAGATTTGACATATTTTTAGACAACAATTGTGTAGAATTTTTGACGAACTTGGATATTATGGGTTGTAATTATTAGAAGAATTTCCGGTGAGAAATTCAACAATTATTGGAACAAAATGTTAATGGCGTTGTTTTTGACGAACAAATATAGTTGATTTTTGTTGGCGTCTTCTGTAGAAAAAATGATAATGATAATTCTTATAGTAAACCCTTATTCATGGAAAGGATGATAAGATGGTGGTCAATATTATTTAGACCCCTCAATTAAGCTAGTTAAGGAATCTTAATACATGAATTTGTTGAGTATTTAGATTAGCAAAAAAATTGAAAAAAAAAATCTACTTAAAAGTTAATTCAGGCCTGGGTGATGGGGCAAGGCCCAATAATTATTATTGCTTTGTTAGATGATCAAGGCCCATTATTCAAAGAAAAGATTGATTGAGGTGAGGTGGGCTTATGTCCATAACTAAATGAATTGGACTGTAAAAGGTTCGTATCGCTTTTCCATATTACAACCTTTTGGGCTGGGAATTAGTCACCACTTTCCAAGGCAGAGAAGGGTGGCCCATAGCGACCCTTTTAGCCCATAGCCACCCTTGTCCTCAAATTTGGGTTTGTTTATCGTAGGATTCATTTTTTGTTGGGTCGGGCTTTCAAAGGCGAAAGGAGACAACATGATAACTGATAATAAGTTTCAAGTAAACATACTTTTGTGCGGATGAAACAAAACAAATTGAACTCTAATAAAGTTATTATTATATTTAAATATAATATAAAAAAGGGACTTGATTAAAATATTTAAAACTTAATTAATTCAAAAAAGGGACATGTGTCAACTCCACAAGCCGCTTGTGGAGTCCAAAATTTACACCACCGATGTATCATATGATCACCCTTTATTTATATTTGAAAATTGTCTTCTAATTAGGATGGTTAGGGGTTAGATTTCACCCGAGAGTTTAAGTAAAAATTGGGTTAATGAGTTGATTAATTAGTAGTATTTACTATGTGTTTGATTAAACACAAAGCTTTGCTTTTTCTCCCATTTGTATGAAAAAAGATGCTTTAATAAAAAGAAAAAAAAAATCAATCATCACTTTTTTTTTTATTTCCACAATTGAATACGACAAAAATCTTATGAGTTGGCCACTTTTGTCGGTTTTGGGGAAATTATGCTTTTACTAATAATATATGACATGTGCGTTTAAAATTAGCTTAAACGTGTGAAAATTTCCTTTAAAACATGCAATAGTTTTGGAGGCTTATACTTTGAGAGTTGAGAGACTAGAATTTTGAAGCTTGCTTTCTTCTGTGAAGTATATATCAAAAAAAAAAGGAAAAAGGATCTTCTGTCAATTGGGCTACTCTAATATTGTGTCTAAGTTAAAGGGAAGGGGTTTCTAATATATATTGAATAAAAATAGTTAGGTATAACATTAAAACGTCATAATCGATACTTTAATGACAATTTGGGACACTTTAAAATCCAAAAATTAGATTTTGAAAAAGTTTCAAACTTTGGAATCATTATATTTCATGCATTATGACAGAAAACGTCGACCCACGTCTGGAGAAAATTAGGTATATATATGCATGCATTTAAGTTGTATCTTTCATTTCAAATAAAGATTAACGTCGCCTAAAGCCAATCTCTCTCTAGTAATTTTTATCGTGTGCAAATTAACATTCAGTTGAGCTGGACTAATCAGAAATATATTTTTTTTTTGGCCATCAGGTCTAATCAGAATTTAAAATATATACAATTTGATCGAATCAGAAAATTAATTAATGATAACTATTCTTCGCTTTCTAATTATTCTCTTAGCTTTATATAGCTGTTTAACATAAATATATATTCCCTTAATATATACTACTTTATTTTTTGCAATTAGTATTAAGATAGTAGATATAGCTGGCAAGCATACGTCGTCCACCCAACAGAAAAGTGAACGACAAGTTTAAGTTATATATAAAGTCTGCACTAAAAAAAGTTAAGTTGCGATTAATATAATCCGACTTGATCAATCGCCTCTTATAGAAAAAGTCACAAAACTGTGGAGAGACCTAACTTTCACCTGGAAAGTCTCATGTTAATCCTTGGAGTAATTCCTTATGTCATTAATTTGAGATAATTGCTGAAATCAGCTCCTATGTCATGACATTATAATAGAATTACAAGTTTTCCCATGATCAAAACGTTTTATTTATATTATTATTATTATTATATATATATATATAAATATTAACCCTAGCTGTTCATGGCTTTTCGACCCCCAACAAACTATAGCTCTGCAAATAAATAATATAATTGTGACTATATATATATATACACACACACCTATATATGACCTCTTTCCTGTAAGCATTCGAGCATACATATATATGAAGAACTTTAATTTGTACGTAGAAGGTTGTTTGGACGAATCAGTCTTCAATCATGATATTATATATATATTATATATTATATATAATTTTTTTTTTTTTTTGAAAAAGCTTCAATCAGATAATTAATTAGTACTATTACTATAGCATTCTTCTTGCAAGTGAAGACCCCATATATATATATATAGCTAAGCCAAGTGGTGGTGCCTGTATTATTGAAAATTAATTTAGAGAACCCTTTTTTTTTTTTCTTTGGCGAGGAAAGCAGAGTAAGTACGTAGCCTTCATGAGAAAGGGCCAAATGACATAATTTCGTTTTCTAATTAAGAATGCAGACTGCAGTGTGACCCCATATATATATTATATAATAAAAACATTTATATATATATAGCTATATAGAGTAAATACAAATTAGATGGGCCAGCAGCAAGAAATATAAGGTTAAAGATCAACTAGATAGCTTGGAGGCTCTACCACGTTTTTCAAATGCAAAGAACTGAATAATAATTCATACAATTCTGTCACTATCAGTATAGGTTTGAGAGGTGTTTATGAAAAGAAGCAAATACATATCTATCGTATATTTTGGCTTTTGTGTTAACTTCTGATAAAAATAGTCCGTCCCGCCAATATAACAATTAATAATAAAAAAAAAGGAAAAAAGGGTATTGATAATTATTCCACATAATAAAATTAGTAAATAATAATATATACAATCGTGAACTATCAAAGATAATTAATTTAAAGATGACACGTTAAATCATTTGATAAATATAGAGCATAAGAATGAAGTAGCTAGCTAGGCAGTAGGTTATTTTTGTCATGGAAAAAGATGCTGACCTTCTCTAGAAGGTGCAATGAATATTATGCAAAGAAATTAAGATGAAGTAATTATTAGTTTTAGACGAAGTTATATTGTTCCACAAGTTTTGTAAATTAAAAAGGGTTATACCATTAAAGTCTAAAGTTTAGTGGTTTACATATATAATATGATGATTTTTTTTTTTTTAGGGTTTGCCATGAATTTATGTAAGAGTATATAGACTAATAGGTTATAGTAAAGTTATATCATTATTTGGATAATATAAAGTTGGTCGGTATATTTCACCTCAAACCGGCCTGCAGGGTCAATATATTTCGATCGATCTCCTTATAAAACAAATCGTAAAAGGACAAGTAATCAAATCTCTGTGTAATTAAACTTGCCATTTAAGCTTATACAATTAGCAGCGGATGGAGAAATTTGGACAAAAATTCCCAACAAGTTGGAAACAATAAAAAGTTTCAATAAAAGAAGTTTTGTTCCTTAAAAAGATCAAATTGCTATGCTTAGTTAAACCAAGAATATTATAAGATGAATACCAGCCGGTGTGGAGCTGCAAGCATGCATGGGAGAATTGAGAAGATGATGATAAGAGTATGTGTCACCGCGCGTGAATCACCTTCGTTTTGCCTTTTCCCAGATATATATATGAGCAATATTGCTAGCTGATTCACACACTTCGCTTTCACGAGATCACTCATTTTTTTTTCAGACCCTAAATAATCTATATATATCGAAATCCAAAAAACTTAATTTGTGGCTTGCTTGCCATGTCCTTGTTTGTAATTATGATTGTTTGGAAGTTTATGTGTATTGCAAAATGCACGCGTAATTGGCACCTTTGCACTTCTTCACTTATTTCGTGCAATTTGGTCTCCTTTTATTTGGAGTTTCGACTTTTGTTTTTTTGCCTGCCCTTTTATTTATTTATTTTTAACTTTGACGTACGTGTATATATATAATATGGTCCAACAAAGAAATCATTCACGTGCTACTTGTGCCATTAACTACGTACTTTCATCTTTTCCTCACGACTATTTCTTTCACCCTTATCTCTTTCACATTTCTGGCCAAAAAAAAAAAAATCTCTTTTACATATATATTCTTTTCCTTCTTTTTACCACCTTTTCAACAACTACACATGTAAGGGTCAAAAAGTTCCTTAATTTCTCATTATAGTCTTGCAAAGGTTTCAACATTTTTTATTTATTTCTCAATTTGTGCACTTAACTTAGTAAATTGAAGAGAAAAAGATAAGGGGTAAATTACTAATTATTATGCTACTTACCTACAAAGTAAAGTTAACATGTCAATTGTCATTGCGTTTTTCCAGACTTTTATGAACTTTGGTCTTCATACAATGAACAACTACTATTATAAGATAAGCTATCATTTCCGCCGTTATGTTTTACGTTATGCTTAATAAGAAGCAACTTTACGTTAAAGCCGCCTTATATAATTTGGAGATTATTAGATTTTTAGACAGAGTAAGTTTGACCTTAGAATTTAGATAAGAACCTTCGTTTTTTAATTCTTCTTTAATACTTCTACAATTCATTTTTACTTACTATAATAATTAAATATATTTTTGCATACTCCATAACCATAACTTTTGTTCAATAATTAAACTCAAAGTTGACGAAAAATTTGTGGTATAAAATGTTAATTCTTTTGCCCCACCAAATCTTATTCCCCGATATTCACTTAATATAAGCTCCATTTGCAATAAAAACAAACTTTAAAAGGTAAATCTCCAAATTTAAGAAATTTATTGTGATAGGATATATCAGTGATTGTAATTGTACCACCTATATATAATGGGATCATTTGGTAGTAACAATTTGATGGAACATGTAGCATACTCATGTTATTATAATTGTCTCCCAATGTACCATTGATTAATTTGGACCGTTCCCTGGGTATATCCATATATCTATGTCACATTTAATGCACATATATTTATTTATAGTGACAATAGGACGACGAAGAAATAGTGAAAGAGGTAGTAGCTAGCAAGTGGCCTCAAAAACATCCAATTTCATGTTGGCAAAAGTGAACATATGAAGCTGATAATATATATATATATATATATATATATATATGTAAAGTCACGAAAGATTCCTTTATGTATGATGAAAATGAAGGCAAAATTGTTCATATTTGGGGAAATTTTGTATGATAACCTCAAAACAAGCACATGGCAATTTCTTTTCTGAACCAACAAGCACCAAAAAGAAATTAAATCTAGAGAGTGAGAGCCACATGCGTAATAACAATAATAGACCCCCTCAAGACCCAGAAATTTATAAGCCAATCATTTGCCAAATTCTATTTAGATTCAAGTTTAATCTGATAATGATTAGTATAGTAATCAATTAAAGTTTTTTCTGTTTTGGAGGTCACGAAAAAGAAAATGTAAAAATAAGGATAGAAAAGGAGAAGCCCAAATGGATGGAAGGACGAAGGAAAGTAAACCAATAACAGTAGAGCACGTTTTTGAAAATTAAGTTTTGGTTTTATAATAAAATAAAATAAAGTGCCGCCGAAATGGAAGAAGGTGGAGGAAGATCTCAGTAACAGTCACAAAATGACAGACACGGCGGCTTTTGACACGTCACTACGCGACGCGTGGACACGGTTGTTTCTGTTCCCAGTAATGAATATGAATCACGTGTAGCTGCCGTCCACCCCAGTAGGGCCAGTGGTACTTTCTTCTTTAATTTCTCTTTACTCCATAAAATAAGCCATTTTTCCTCTTAGGTCCCTCATTTTTCCTTTATTTCGTTCCGACACCGTTTATTTTTATTGCTTTTTATTAGTTTTACTTGCTTTAGATCAACTCTCCCAATATAAGAAAAACAAAAATTCAAGATCAATTAGAAAAAGTTTAATTTTTTTTGAGTAAAAGAGAGAGTTTAATTGAACTTTGTATTAATATTTCATCTTCAATTTGTCGAGTGCGGTTTGAAGATAGTAGTGATTATATTGATTTATATAACATTTTTTATTACAAATCTTTACTATTATGTTGCGTCCAAAAAAAAGTATATTATTTTAATAAAAAAATTGAAATGTACCTTTTTTTGACGTAAAATACAACCATTTATAAGCTTATCATTATACATCAATCAAGATGAAATTTGCTGATTTGATTGGAAATAAACGTTGTCAATAATAGTTTTTCGTACATATTTATTCAGTTGTGATTATGAATGAATGAAATGGCCATTATTTGTGGTACTGGTGGCAGCGAAGAGAGAAGTTATAAAGAAAAAATATCTAAGAATATTTTTAGGAACTTTTTTGGCTGTCAAATAAAATTCAAAATCAAGAATGCATTCATTCAAAAATAGAATATAATTCACATTCAAATATGTCTACTTTTTAATTACCATACATAAAGTTCTATATAGGATTTTTTTTTTTCTCTCTCGTAATATAACCTGTCAAAAAACAGGAACTCATGGCAATGGCATGGTCCCATGATATTTGTAATTTTGTATTATCTCATGTTTTATTATGCATGATGCATCGATTGAATTCAGCCCACTATAGTTGTCTCAATCAACTATACGCAAGAGGAAGGCTGGCCTTTTTTTTTTAATGACATTTTATTAATATAAGTCATTATTATCTTCTTAAATATTTTACCTACAAAGCATGACCTAATTGCTAATGACATAATATATATATATATATATATATATATATATATATAACCTCAAGTTAGATTAGTTTGGAGTTTGGAGTACTCCTTCCCTTTCGTTAATAAATAATAATAATTTTCTAATTAAATTTAAATTTGATTATCATTTAATGTTTTATATCTATAATAATTAATAATGTTTTCCATCATAATTGTAGTATATAATTT
>AWWV01010764.1:0-26120 GCA_001974805.1 Corchorus capsularis
ATAATGATTGAGTATAGCAATAATAACTTTTTAAGAACATAATGGATCTCGAGGATCTGTTGAACCCACTACTCTCAACTCATCTTCATGTGATTTTCAATTATCCAATTAAGAATGAAACTTTAATTCTTGTGAAAGCAGGGACCCTTTTCTTTAGTGCAAGTTGAGACTATAATATTTCAATTTACGTGGAAATGAAGATTCGGAACTGGAGATTTGAAAGGAACGATTAATATAAAAATAAAATACAAGGAGTTCAAACTTTAAAGCAAGTACCATATTGTTACATTTTGAATAAAAGAATGTAAGAATTCTGATCTAATTTGATAGATTACCTTGTAATCCACTAAATCTGATCTAATTTATTAGTATTTTTATTTTACGAGTGACAGTACCTGCGACTTATATACTATAGTATACTACTACTCCTATATAGTATATATAAGTACAACTAATATATTATTATAAAAATCTCACATGTGAAATTTATGGGGATTAAATGTTTTTAATGGAGTAATTAAATCTGGGACTACATCCTTATCTGTGACCATTATTTAAAATAAAAATATGTAAAATTAAAATTTCAAAAAATATGCATAGAAAAGTTTGTGTTTCAAAGTTTATGAGTATTATATTAAAATTTTATTTTTCTTTATATATTTTTAAAAAAAAAAAAAATTATCAAATACGAAATTGTTTGACCAAGAATGGACAATAAAATAGTATCAAAGAGAGTATAAGATTAATATTGAGATTTGCATTTGCCTTGGAATTGATGATGACCAGCTACATAGCCACCCTGGAACGCCTTCACATTTTCTCACATTTTATGAGTCATTCGTGTTGTTAGTTTAAATGGTAAGTGCATCACGTCTCCGTGATGACGTGATGTTATGTTATATACTTCAAGTCTCTTGAAATATGAATTTAGTTTGTACTCACTTTATCCTTCAATAAATGTACACTTCTAAAACAAATTATTATCCTTACTTATTTGTCAACTCTTAACAATTTAGGGCACTATATATCATACAAACTCATATTATGAATGGGCTAAATACTCAATTCAGGATATAACCTTTGCCGCAATATTTAATTCAGGATATAACGTTATTGCTTGTGTTATTTCAGGATATTACAGGTTGTAGCAATTCAAGATAAAATCAGACAGAACCATCAGTTAATATTACACACGCTAATAATTCACGTAAAATTGTCCACATAAATTTATTAGCCGTGTGACATATGAAAAAATAAATAAAAAATAATTTTTTTTGTAAAAAAATTTAATAGAAAAAGGTTAAATTCGAAATTAATATACAAAGCCTTGATTCTTCTTCTTCTACTTCTTTTTCTTTTTTTCATTTATTTTTTTTTTCATTAGGAAATGTTCGCCATACACATCTTTAATATACAAAGCCTACTATTACGGGTACAAAGCAATAGTGTTATCTAAACTTTTTCACGTCTATCTCCACTTTCATTTTAGATATATATGGCGTTTTCCTAATTTTGTTGTGAAAATATGTGCTTATAATGTGAATGATTCTTCCAACTCAATTTTGTGTATTTTGTTATGAATGCTCTGCTAAACCCTTTTCTTTTGATTGAATTATGAATACATTATAATTGTGTGTTTTCCAATTCCAATTTTCGCTTAAAAGAAAAAGAATTGGAAGAGCTTGAAATTTCAGTTTATGGTGCTAGATTTGAAAAAAAGAATTAGAAGTAAAAAAAATGTTAATTTTTTATTTTTACTAAAAATTGAAAATTCCACGTGTCATACATGTGTTGTCCATGTCAGTTCTGACTCAGCATGTTAGAGCGCGTGTTATACACACATCATAATCAATCTGATTTTATCCTGAATTGACATAACCCGGTAACGTTATATTCTGAAATAACACAAGTGGTAACATTGGATCCTGAATTGAATATTGCAAGAAACATTATCCTGAATTGAGTATTTAGCCATTATAAATGCATAGTATACCAATTACTAATTAGATAACCAATGCCACCATACATTGGGAGGAGGGAGAGAAATTTATATAAGTGGAAAAACATAACAAAGATGTACCAAAAAAAAACTAAAATAATATTAAACCTACTATTAATTTTATGTACAAGATTCTCATTGAGTGACACTTGGCATTTGGTTTCTTTGACAAGTGTCAATAGTTAATTTTCTAAATGTTTTGTTTATTATATATTTGTATTCATTTAGTTTATAAAAATTAAAAGACATTCATCCCCTTTCCTATATAAAATAAATTAGCAAATAATTATAAATTAATTTATTATGAATATACATGTATGTTGTGTATGGCCATGAATCTAATTAAAGCATGGATAAGATTGATGATTTGGTTCATTCATACACATATACCAATGTGCTAAGTTCATCCCCTTATATTTATGGTGATGTATCTATATGCCTATAAATAGGTCACTCACTTTGTTATGGAATAAAATGAATGAGAACAATTTCTTCCATTCTTCATATTTTCTTCTTCTCCATATTTTATTGTCTCTCTATTGTCTTGTCTTTTACATGCTTCAATTTTACTCCATTGCTTTGTTTTGTTATCATTTCACAACAAAATTTGATTTCTTAACTGAATTTTCTTAAAACAATTTATAAAATAAAACAGCCGCACGCGAAGTGCGGCCGGGAAATTTTAGTTCTTACTTAATATGATATGGTTAAGGGACAGAGGGAGTACTTTATTTTTTTATTTATTTGGTAGTATTATATAATTTAATTTATTTATAATAATTTCTTAATTTGACTTGAATTCTCATGAGATGTTTGAACATATATAAAAATTTAGTTGGATTCTAATGAGATTTGACCTAAAGTTGTTCTTCGTGAGAATTTAAAAAAATAAATAAATAAAAGGAGGAGTAGGTTAAGCAAGTTGCAAGACAAGAATCGGTTGGCAATTTTAGGCACTAATTGAGTAGATATACTGTCCGGACAGAAACTTTGGTTGGTGTTATGTTTCATAAATGTAATCATCAATGTTTATTAAGCACATGCTATAGTTCCTAAATCCTACTGCTATAGTATGTAATTTCTTTCTTCGGTTTATTGAGCATATATAAAATAGGAAAATTATACAATATAAATATAGGAGTTTAATAGGCCATACACGCGGGGTTTTAAGGGGTTCACATGTGTCCTTTAAGGAATAATTTTTAATATTAAATATAAAATTAATTAAGAAATTGGATATGTGTCAACACCTTAACCCGCTTATGGAATCCAAACTTTACACTAATGGTGTACTATTTTATAATCATCCTATAAAATATTTGAGATAAGAATCATTTTCATTTCTTGAAGAAATTGGGATTACAAATGCACAGAAATCCTCGTACACCGCTACATGATTAGCTAGCTTACCGAAACGCTAATCTATGAGCCAACAAACCCCTTCCCCATCTAATTACAATTTAATCAAATCTCTATGCCCAAACATAAATTACCTACCTAACAAATAAATACATAAACAAACAAATTACAAACAAACTCAGATTCTGTGAGAGTTGAACCCAAGACCTCATGGTCTGGATAGGCTGGAATTAAGAGTTCAATACTCTACCACTAGACCTAATGCCTGATAGCTCCTATAAAATATTTAAGTTGCTTAAAATTAGTTTTTTTGGTCTTTCATTCTTTTTATCTATATTAGAATATGTGGCATTTTGTTGTGCGGTGTGCAAGTGGGCGAATGGGTATGAAACCTTTCACCAACCTGTAGGCTCCATAATTTTGGAAGTTAAGAAAAAAACAACTCCTAAAACCAAGATTCAATGCCAAGGGCATGAATATGAATAGCCAAATATTTGGGGTACGCAATTGAAAAGATTGGTTAAATTATGGGACCAACATTTAATACTTTATTATTTTCTCTAATAAAAAAATATCTAATATTGCTTAATTTTCATTCCACACAATTCTTTGGCACTTTTTTTTGAGTATATTTATAAAATTTTTTGCTATAGTTAATTAATGGTTATTTACTATGAACACACAAAAAGAAACAAAAAATAAAAAAGAAGAGAAAATGACAATGGAGTATGGTATGTGATGGAGAGATGTGTCGGGAAGGAATGGGTTAAGTTGGCAAATTGGCATCGATCCTCCATTGCATTATTTTTATATAAAATAAGTGGGTTAATTTGTGCTTACCTTACAGATAATTTTTTAAAATTTAGACATGAAATTTAAGGTCAAAATTAACAACTATGGAAAAAATGGTGGGAACACAATTAATTTCATTTCAATGCTAAAATTACATATATAGAGACAACACACTAAGGAAAAATTGTAGGAATTCGCCAAAAAGAAAAAAGAAAAATGATACGAACACCATTAATTACATCTAAATGCTAAAATTACATATAAAGACAATACATTTCAATTAAAAGTGTTAAGATTGGAAGAATTTTAAAGTAATGAGCCATTTAGCAAAAGATCAAAATGGCGAAAATATTCTCCCACATTAAAAATTGATGGAAGCTATTAGTAAATTTTAGAGGGTATTCAAATAATGTTTAGTATATTATATAGTATATATTACTCCCTCTGTCCCATTATATAAGTCCCTTTTAACTATATCATCAAGATTAAGAAAGTTAGTTAGGGTTCAAACTTTTATGTACTTTTAGCTTATTTTTATATTTTTACCCATATTCTCTTTCTCCCAATCATTCTCTATTCTCCTTCTCACTTTCTTAACTACCCTACCACTTTTAAGGCTAGTTTTTGAAATAACTTTTAAATATGCATTGGGTTTAGAAAGGGGACTTATATTTTGGAACAAAAAAAGCTTCTAGAAGGAACTTATAAAAAGGGACAGAGGGAGTATTATTTTTGTTAGTATATATATAGTAATATAAATAGTTTCTGGTATTGTAAATTAAATTAAATTTTCATAGACATATAGTTGATAGTTATCCATTTTAATTCATCTATTCACTATTCATTATAGTATCAATTAATGAATCAAGACAAAAATGACATAAAATATTGGCAGCATTACCATAATAAAATATCACAAGATTCGAGTAAATTTGCAGTCTTCAACGAGATAAATTATTTTAATAGAAAGTGCCACCGTTTGGTTAGCTTATTTGGTGACCAATAAGGATGGTTTGTTAAATTGTTAGTGAAATAATATTGGACACCTTGATTATTCTGGTGGACATTATATCATTCCAATTTAATCATATCTCAAAAAAGAAAAAATATTTTTTTAGAGAGTAATTATCATCGATATATTGATAAATTTGGTTGATGATCTCAAAATTAAAACTACCTCCAATTTTACTTGATGTATACTCTTTTCACATTTAATAAGGTTAAATAAATAATCAAAATTGTGTTAATTTTATAAATGACAAATGTTTGGGACATAAAGAAGTCCAAAAAATGAACAGATATATAATTAGATCAGTTAAACAGTAGGATTTATTATTTAAGGTCGTTAAAGAAGTTTTGAACTGAATTGAAGTGTTATACTTTGGGAGGGCTGTAGAGTGAGACGCCATGAAAGGCATGAAAAAAAGGTGCTTAAAAAATTGCAAGTCACTAGAACTGAAATGCTGTTGTCAATTTCATTATTTTAAAAAATGTAAAGTGGCATGAATGATTGGCTTTGACTTTTCATCAGAACTCACTAGAACTCATTTTTGTATTGCCCCCTTCATTTACATGTTATTTCAGTTCCTTCCCCACTTACTTTTGTACTTTTACAAGCTTGCCCGCATTTTTTCTTTTATTTTTTTTGTGGACACATTTTTTCTTTTCTACTATTTTGCTTGATAAGCTTAACTCCAGATTAAGTATAAACCTATAAGTTAGAACACTTAATTATTAGAAACCAACTGTAAAATTACCAAAAAACTGAGACTAAATAATGCTAAAAAATGGTGATCTTTTTAGGGATAAAAATTGGTGATATATATGGTTTGAAAACTAAATATAATTTCACATTGTATCTTTACTGTTTAGTCCTGCTTTGACATTACGTTTGGAGATAAAAAAAAAGTTGTTTTTCACCTCAAACGCAATGCCAAATAAATATTGATTTGTGTCAAAAACTCATTTTGATCGCAAAAGTCAAGACAACCTGAAAAGTTAATTCTTAAATGTTTTTGCGTTTCTAATGTGCGTTTCTCCTAATTATTTTTCTCTTCCATTTTTAACTAATATACTCCTTTTAGACATTTTATTTTCTACCACATTTTTTCATAATAATACCTAACATTATCTACATTTTTAAGCTGTAATTTAAAAATGCACTTTTTCAAAAGCACTTCACCAAACTTTTTCAAACCGCAACCTCAATACCAAATTAGGTCTTAGTATGTTTAGTATAATAATATTATTATTTATGTTAGTTCATGTTAGTAATTTGTACAATAACACAACTAGCTAGTTGATGCATATATATATATATATATATATATATTTGTTAAAAACCGCAAATAGTCAAATTCACTATTGGTATAGGTATAATATAGAAAGTTGTCTGATTATAACAAAAATTCCACTAATCATTGTATCCTTGAAATGAATAGAAACTCAAAATGAAAAAGATCATAATATTATGATAAATAGCAATTTTAATCCATAAGCGTACTATTATTATATTTTTAGCAGATAATATGGTAGATTTAGCAAGTAATAACGATGTGTATTTCGTAGATTTGGTATGTAATTGCTAAAAATACTAGTTGGTAATCTGGGTTTAGGTGGAACAAATACTATAAAGTAGGGTCAAGCTTATAATTAATAAGAAAAGTAGAGTTAAAATGGGAAATAAAGAAATTCAAGAAAAAGAAACTTAAAATAAAATAAGACTAAGATTGATGGTGGAATTTTCACATGCTAAAGTGGTTTACAAACGTGACCCAACATAAAATATTATTAATTATTTAATTAATAAGATACAATTTCACCAAAAAGCATCAAGCAAAACGTGCCTCAATAATTAATCTTTTTTTCTTCTTTATAATTAAAAAATACTACTAAAATGGGATAAGGAATCAATAGAATATTTTAATTTTGAAAAATTGAAAACAATGGAGGAACAAAGCAAAGACCCGATCAACGGCCAGGTTTGTTCACTCGTCCCTGAGACCCTAACGCGGCCCCTTGCTTTTTTGCTATAATAATTTTTTAATCAATTATTTATTTCTTTTGTCATTATCAATTTTATTATCATGAATTTGTCAAAGTCCCCTTTTAGAAGCTTTTTTTCCCCAAAATATAAATCCACTTTCTAAACCCAATGCATATTTATAAGTTGTTTCCAAAATTAGCCTTGAAAATGGTAGGGTAGTTAAGAAGGTGAGTAGGAGGAGAAAGAGTGAGTGGGGGAAAGAGTATATGGGTAAAAATAGAAAAACAATATAAAACTACACAAAATTTTGGGTCTTAACTAACTTTCTTAATCTTGATGATATAGTTAAAAAGGATTTATAAAATGGGACAGAGGGAGTACTAGATAGACCGTAACAAAATATCCAAATTTAAAAGAAAAAGAAAATTAGAGAAAAAAGATAAGTAAAGTCTGAAGTCAAATATACTGGAGTAGCGAGTGCCGAGTGGCGATTAATTGGGAAAGTGCCGCCGATATTTTGGGGGGTTTTTTTACCTCGGCGGCTTCTTTCGTGGAAGAAGAAGCCAAATAAAAAAAAATGTTAACTAATCGGTAATTAAAGCGTAGTTGGAATTTTGATTGCGTCACGGGCTGTTAGAATGGTGATGGATACGCCCCAAGTTGATTGGACCACATAGGCGGCTCTTTCTTGTTATTATCTTTTATTTATAAAAAAAAAAAATAAACTTGTACTTTGACTGTTATTAAGATTCATTCATCGGAGTTAGGCAGTTAGATAGACATCCTTTTGTCTGTTGACAACAAAAATAGAAAAGTTCATTCAGAGGACGCCCTATCCTGCATTTCTGCCGTAGGTTGTAATAAAAAATAGTACTGTCTTCTTTTTTTTTTTTTTTTGCTTTTATAAATCATTACCGTTATTTTAACATGTTAAATTAGCATATGATTTTTGTTTCTTTATATATGTTAGTTTGCTACTTTTATTAGAGTAATTCATGTTAGTTTGTGATTTTTCATCGATGTTTTTTCTTATATAAATATTTTATTATAATATAAAATTTTTTATTATTGTATTTTTTTTAAAAAAATACTATAATATTTTATGCATGGACATTTTCTAAAATACCATTGTTAACAGTTACTATGTTTTTTGATAAATTATTAGACTCTTACTTTCAATAACTTTTTTTGATGTATATATATATAGAAAAAAACTTGAATATATAAATTTAAAAGAAGAAAATTTCAATATAGGTTTACAAAGTACGTATGCACAAACTTAGAGTCGTTTATGTGGAAGAATCTTTCCCCATGCATTGAACCTTGTTTGATAAACAAATTTATCAAGAATTTGGGCTCAACACTCAAAAGTCTCTCAAGTTAATTAATTAATTAATACTAGAAGCCACCACTCAAAATCCTTATGTTATTGCCTTTTGATTCTAAAAAAAATTTAAGATGTGTTGATGCCAAAAAAAAAAATTCAGATGTGAAAAAGATTTTGATTTGAGCCGAAAATAATTGGAGCTTATTGACAATTTCTTCCCAACATTATTCCTCAATATTCGTTTTATATTTAAATTTTGGCCACGCATTATTCTCAGTATATATATAATAGATTATATATATACACTTTGCAAACCAGCAAAATTTAAGGAAAACCATTGAAAATCGTTATATAGTGGTTTATTCCCATTATCATAGCCAATGAACTCGCAACAACAAGTTTGTTCCTTGTCTCATTCGATGTATGTATAATGATTTTTTTTTTTTATGAAAATGTATAATGTATTCTAGAAGAATGGTTATTCAGTATTCACCCATTTTTCAAAATAAAAAGAAAGTTTTTTTGTTTTTGCTATTCATGAATATGATATTGAAATGGACTACACAATAGGAGGTAGTCCTCTCCTTTCCCATAATCCCACCCTGCCCATCCCAGGTTTCGAATCTTAAACCTCCCACAAGAAGTCCCAAACTCTTAACCACTGTGGTGTTCCCTCGGGGACAAAATAAAAAGAATGTAAGAAAAGGTAAAATGTTATTTTATACTTCTATATGGATTTGTATCTTATATTAATTTTTCAGAAGGAATATTAACTACAGCTTTCAAATCATTTCGCTGAGACTCTAACCAATTTTCTGCTAACCAAAAAAAGAAAAACATCCTTTCTTTAAAACAAATAATCAAACATTCTTGTTATTCTGGCCAAAAAAAACATACTTTTTATCCATAATTGAATTACTATAAACCTAGATGTAATCTGAAATTCATAAAATGAAAATTAATTCACCCACTACCAAATAAGACATGTTTGGATTCTTTTAATTAACTTTAACTTCATTTCTTCTTTTGCATTTGCAAAACTCAAAATGCAACAAATGATATCATTATTATTCTACCAAATGTACTACAAATCGTTTAGTTCTACTTTGGGTATTAACACTAAACATCTGTAGTTTATTAAGTCCTTATTATGAGTCGCATCAAATTTAAATCACACAAAACTCTTCAAAATAAAATTCATATTTTTTTTTGGAGGTAACTCATTTACAAGACTTAAACTTGAGTTGATATTTAGTATTATATATATATATATATTTAGAATTAACTTGAAATACATATGCTTGTTAGTTGGAAAAATGAAAAAGATCAATATAAAAATTAGTTAAAAATTGACAAATTGACCTTATCTTATCAAATCGCATTGGAGTCACACAGCAGGCCAAGTCCACTAGCTCCACAAAAAATTGCCACTTTCCCAATCAAACTCCAGTCAAGTGTCAAGCCCAACTCTGCCAACGTGCGGCGCACGTGACCTAACTCTAACTTATTAAGCTGCTTCGGTAGCTAACTTAAACCCTATTAGCTGCTCCATACGCCGGCTTTCCACCGATTTAATCGGCTTCCTTCCGCGGCCCCGCCCCTTCGTAGAAACCGCCATCTTTTTTTTTGTCCACTCTCTAATTCTTCTATTTCCCCACCCACCCCCTTAAAAAAAAGGAAACAACAGCTCAAATTCACGCCAAATAAATCCCAAATGCACCCCAAATAATCAAATCGCACACCCGCAACGCCATTCTTATTTCCCACGCTCTCCTTGCTTCTTCTTCCAAACCTCTCACCCTCAACCCACCACAAAATCAAAACAAATTAAAAAACGTTTTCTTTTGGGGGATTTAAAAAAAATAAAAAATCTGGCGAAATCTTATGGAATGACGGATTATCGGTTAGCGCCGACGATGAATCTTTGGACGGATGATAACGCATCGGTTATGGAAGCTTTTATGAGTTCTGATCTTTCTGCTTTATGGCCGCCGCCGCAATCCTCTGCATCCACTTCCACCCCTGCAGCTGCTTCTGGGCCTGACCCTTCCAAGTCCTCCCTCGCCCAATCCCAGCCCTCTGTTTCTCTTCTCAATCAGGAAACTCTCCAGCAGCGTCTCCAAGCCCTCATCGAAGGCGCCCGCGAGAGCTGGACTTATGCAATTTTCTGGCAGTCATCATATGGTTACTCCGGCACCGTTCTCGGCTGGGGCGATGGGTATTACAAAGGGGAGGAAGATAAAGGGAAAGGAAAGTTGAAAGCTTCTGCGTCTACAGCTGCGGAACAAGAGCACCGTAAAAAGGTGCTCAGAGAACTTAACTCTTTGATTTCCGGCTCCGCAGCCCCCAACGACGATGCCGTCGATGAAGAAGTCACCGACACCGAGTGGTTCTTTTTGGTGTCCATGACGCAGTCTTTCGTCAACGGCAGCGGCCTTCCAGGCCAGGCTCTTTACAATTCGAGCCCTGTTTGGGTTGCTGGGCCGGACCGGTTGGCCAGTTCGATGTGCGAGCGGGCGAGGCAAGGCCAGGTTTTCGGCTTGCAAACGATCGTTTGTATACCGTCGGCGAATGGAGTTGTTGAGTTGGGGTCAACAGAACTTATTACGCAAAGCTCGGATCTGATGAATAAGGTTCGGGTTTTGTTTAATTTCAATAATAATGGAATTGAAGCTGGTTCATGGTCTATGAGTAATAATACTGCTGATCAAGGCGAAAATGATCCTTCTTCGCTTTGGATTAGTGAACCCAATAATGGAATCGAACTCAAGGAAAGCAATAACAACAGCAACAACAATAATATTAGCAACAATCAGAGCCAGCAGATTCAGAAGTCAATTCAGTTCTGTGACAATCCGAGTTCCAGTAGTTTAACTGAGGCTGCTCCAAGTTCGATTCATGTTGGGAGTCATCAGCCGCAACAGAGTCATCAGCAGGGGCAGAGTTTCTGCTTGAATTTCTCTGAATATGGTTTTGATGGGAGTAGCAGTGTAAGAAATGGGAACTCTTCCTCTCATTTGTTGAAGCCAGAATCTGGGGAAATATTAAATTTTGGTGAGAGTAAGAGGAATGGAAGCGGGAATTTGTTTTCAGGGCCCATGGAGGAGAATAAGAAGAGGAAGTCGCCTACTTCCAGAGGAAGTAATGAAGAGGGGATGCTTTCGTTTACTTCTGGTGTAATCTTGCCTTCTTCTGGTGTGGTGAAATCCAGTGGTGGCCCTGGGGACTCAGATCACTCTGATCTTGAAGCTTCTGTTGTTAAGGATGCTGATAGTAGCAGAGTTGTGGAACCTGAAAAGAAGCCACGGAAACGAGGACGAAAGCCGGCTAATGGAAGGGAGGAGCCTCTGAATCATGTTGAAGCAGAGCGTCAAAGAAGAGAGAAGCTCAACCAGAGGTTTTACGCGCTGCGTGCTGTGGTTCCTAATGTATCCAAGATGGATAAAGCTTCACTCCTTGGTGATGCTATTTCGTATATTAACGAGCTCAGAACAAAGCTACAGAATTCGGATTCGGAGAAAGAAGAGTTGCAAAAACAATTAGAGGAGATGAGGAAAGAATTGGCCAATAAGGATTCGCGCGCACCACCACCTGATCAAGAGCTCAAGATGTCAAACCATCTCGGCAAATTGATAGAATTGGAGATCGATGTGAAGGTCATTGGTTGCGATGCAATGATTCGAATCCAATGTAATAGAAAGAACCATCCAGCAGCAAGGTTAATGGCTGCCTTGAAGGAGTTAGACCTTGATGTACATCATGCCAGTGTGTCGGTAGTGAATGATTTGATGATCCAACAAGCTACCGTGAAGATGGGAAGCCGGTATTACACACAAGACCAACTTAGGATAGCCCTAACATCCAAAGTTGGAGATGCGATAAGAGTGTATTGAGCAGAGCTTGAATTGTATAAGCAATTGGGATAGAGCTTGATCAGAGATAAAAACAGTACCAGACTTTTTCATTTCTTAAAATGGCTGCAGCAGGGCTCTGGGACATTTTAAGGCTCCCGGTAGCACAAGCTCTGTAAAAATATTGCTCTGTTTTGTTCTTACTAGTGTTTAGTATAGTTAATAGCTTTGAGAGTTGATCTAGAACTCAGACGAGGAGCTTAACTGGTTAGCAGGTCGGTTGAATTTTTGAGCTCCCTAGTCAACTGAAAATAGCCTTTTTCTGTTAATTTTGCATTATGTCTTGGATGTATATAGTTGTTATTATAAATTTGAACCTGAATGAAGTTCTGGGTTTGTTACTACTCTATGTTTTTCCTTGCCTTTCTGTGGATTTTATGTCTAGCTTTGTTAAGTTAAAAAGTACACAAGGGACATAGATCATGCATCTGCAGGCGTTTTCGGACATTAACATTTGGAACTCTTGTTTGAGTTTTTCCTCAATCTTCTGTTCCTTGCTAGCACATGTTTTTTGATGTTTTTGGTAGTGATGCTTCTTGCTTTTCACTGGGTCGTTGACGAGATTCCTAATCCCTGTTGGTATAAAAAGCTTTTTGGATTTTTGAAGCTTGAAACTTTTTACTAACGTAAAACCTTTTTTTACTTGAAAATCATTCTTCATTTCTGGATGGTATTGTTTTTTTATTCCCAAAATGCACCGACCTTTTGTGATAAGAAAAGATCTTATCCAACTTTTACCTCTCAGGATAAAAATTCATATCAAAACAAAGCAAGAAGATTGCATTAAATTCTGCATTTATTCATGAACAAAAGTTCAGACATTTGCCAACTTGCAATCTAGTAATTGGTTGTGTCTGTGTTTTTGGTGTGGGGGAGAAACTGAAATATTGGAATTTGAATAAAAAAAACATCGAAATTCGAAACCCAAACTACTAAAAGTTGGACCTATTTTCATCTAATAACAAATTCAGACCAATTTGGTCGAATTTTATAGCATTACTGTTTCTTATTGCTGCTAATTTACATTTTCTACTTGTTTGTTCCTTTGCCGTTTTAGGTGATTTTCATATTTTCCCTTCCGAAAACCTTTTTTAGTGTCCTTTTTTTCTATAAATAAGTAAGCAAAAAATGTTTAACACATGGTTGGCTGAAGAGCCTGGAGGCTTCTGCTTCGCGTAACTATATGAGAACATGAGAAAATGGGGATACCAAATTTATGATTTCAAATGGAATTTTGAAACGTAATTGTCAAATGATTTTCTTGTTTCCTCTCATTCGATCTTATTCACATATGGCGATTTTTCCAAATTAATTTTTTCCCTTTTATTTTTGAGGGTCATGATATATATATATATATATATATATATATATATGTATATGTACTAGTATTATTTATTTGTACTTCTTTGACTCAAAAAATTAAAAAAAACTTGGCCATTTTATATAATTTCATAAATCAAAATAGGACAAACAGGAGAGCAAAAATAGAATAAGTCTCAATTTACATACGCCTAAGTCGTAACCAATGTGCTATCGAATCAAATATAGTTTCATTAGATTTGGTTTGGTCAGCTCGTTATTTATGAAGATGATCATGAAACTTGGTTTGGTATTATATTGTCCCAACTCCCATGGTGGCAAAAAAATGTTATATTTAAAAAAATGATTCTTCTGGGATGAATTTCTTAATTAGACACAAGTTGCCAAATGGGTAACGATTTTGAGGTACTTTAAGAGCCACTCGATGAGTTGAGAGTTTCTTTAGAATTGAACACTTGGGAGGGAATGTTGTCTTTCTTATATGATCTTTGATTTCTTTATATTAATAATAATAATGTAAACCCAACAAAATGATGTTAGAAAGATAAACGAAAGGCTCTTTCTATGCATATTTCTAACGGAAAACGCATAGCTTGAGACTGAAGACTGAAAGGTATGGAATCTGAAAGTAGAACAAGGGTTCCAACTTCCAAAGCAAAGTAGGCAGAACCATTGAATTAAAATTTGATTAAGCTTTTTAAATGCTAAGCAATCCCTTGATTTAGTTCCTTAAGTTAAGGATAAACTTGCAGAAATTCCGTACCTAGGTGTGGCAAAAAGAATTATTGTTCATATAAATAGGCCTTATTAGCTTTTTTGTCTCATAAACTACAGTGTCAAGGATATTTTACCCCTTAAACTTCAAATTGTGACAAGTTAATCCCTAAATTTATAAATTCAGGACAATTTTGTCCATAAACTTTGATTTTACCCTGATGTAGGGACAAATTAAATTATCATAGATTTGAAAGTTCATGATGTAAATTGTCTCAATTATAGTTTAAGGAGCAAAAAGGCTAATAAACCATATAATAAATAAATAGTACCAATGTCATCACTCATCATCAATGGTCTTTCTTCTATCATTGTAAGGACTAAGGAACTTTAATTGCTTCAACACAAACTAACAGAAATTTCTGTAGAAATACCCAAACATGTTAATTAGGTGTTGATTTGTTTTCCATATAACATAAACAAAAGTTTTTGAAAAGAAAGCAAAATTCCATCTGTTTCCAGGAGTTAAGATAGTTGAGGAAAAAGCCAAATCAATTACTGTCAAAGGAAATTTTATCGCTTTCCAGATTTGATGAATCATTTAGGAGCAGTAGAAAGTTTTCATCTGTGGTCCTAGAGAGATTTGGACAAGAACCCAATGTATAGTAATTGGCACATGCTTTGTTTTAGAGAAAGGCACAGGCTCTTTTTTGTTGCTTTTGGAATAAAAATAAATACGATTAATCTAATATATGTTTGGTTTTTAGATATGAATCCTCCCAAACAACAATTTAAGGAATATTCTATGAATTCAACTACATAAAAGCATTACTAAATTCCCTCTTCAGATTGTATATAAACATGGGTATTGGGGTATAATAAAAAAAAAAGAAATAAATAAACCCATTGATAGTTGGGATTTTGGATTACATGAAATGTGTTATTTATAAACAAACCAAATTAACATTGAATTGGAAAAACAATCATAAATGACTAAATTATTATAAACAGATAAAGAATTGTGATGTAATAATGTGCTAAAAGAGAAGAAAAAGAAACTTCGTAGCCATGCATTGCATTGTCACATAATTTCTTCTCTTTTAATTGTACTTTGTAATTAATCAACGTACTCCGATTTCGTTTCTCATGTTTTCACCCCTATTGGTCCCTCCCAAATCCTCAAAGCTCCAATCCCTTCTCATGCCGCTGCTCCTGACCAACTTTGGTTCACCGTCAGCTTCAAACGACACCATTCTGAAAGTTGTATCAATTGTATTAAGCCGGCGATGACCCTTCTTTAACATCTTCTTCGCCGGCGGCGTTGATGGGTCAGTATTATTCCTGACATGCTCAAAAGCAACGGGGCTTAAATTCCCAGACCAGCTTCTGTCAACCTTAATACCCCAAAATCTCTTGATATCTTTCTCGTTGTTATTATTATCATAATTTCTCAGATCATTGTTTGAATCAGTTCTTTGTAGGACCTGGTGGCAAGCCAAGCAGTTGAGACTCATGGCTTTAGGAAAATTTGAAGTTTCTTTAATTTGCTGGATTTGAGATTTTTAAGAAGAGAATGTGGAAATGAATATGGAGGAGAAATAATAATGGAGCAGGGACTGGAATGAGATGTTTTCCATTAAGGGTTTTAATGGCTTTGGTGAAGATAATAGATTGGAAATTTCAGATAAGTTTCAAGTGGTTAATTAAAACAGCTTTTGGTATTAATTTAGAAATCATTGTTTTTCTTTAGATTAGGATATAATGTTTTACCGGAAAGACAGCTTAGCCATTTCTAAATTTGGTTTTCTGCAACTTTGATCACCAAAAAAAAATAAAAAATTCAATCTATCTTGACCCACTAGTGAAATTCTCTCTAGTCTTAAGTCATTCGAATGTTTGCAACGATTCCTATCCTGATCATCTCCGTTTTAATCCAGTTTTTCCAATTAATCTAATACATCAGCATCCGTTTTAACGATTCACGACGTTATAAAAGCCTAATAAGTTATAGAGCATAAAAAATACTTTAGAAACCCAAATTTCATTATTGGATTGAAGCCCATGGAACGTTTGTCCAAAGATGCGGGTTGGGCCATTGTGATCTTAGATGGTTTTTGGAATGCAGGGTGGTTTCTTTTTGTTGTTCTTGATATTGGTTTGGGAAACTATTGTTCATTGAATTTCCTTAATCTATTCTGAAGGGCTGAAAAAAGGTGTATTAAAATGGAATTTTCAACAAGGATTCAATTATGAAATCATTAGACATGACACATAACAAGCCTTCCTTGACAAATATTACTCTATTCCTGCATTACTCTGCAACAGTTCCATTTCTGTAAAGCATTTCTATTCACAAAATTGAAGCTTAACAACATAGTTCCCTATTCTGCATCTAAAAATTGAAAAAGCTGTATAAGTCCACAAAACCTAACAATAAAAGCTCCTCCTAATAGCAGCAACAGACCGACTTACCATGACACCAGTTCTTGTACTCATTATAACTTCAAGATCTTCGAAATTCACACAGACATGTCACATCTGCTACCTGTAATACATTTTTCATACAACAACAGCTGGAGTACAACCATCTCAACTCTTCTTATTTCTTACAACATGTGCTACTACCTGTTATACATTTTCCATACAACAACAGCCAGATTACAACCATCTCAACTCTTCTTATTTCTTGCATCTGCTTTCCAGTCTCTTCGACCAAGCTTAGGTTTCCTTGTTTCAGAGTTGCCGGTATTATGAGAATTTTCAGAATGGCATTCTCTTCCTAGTGATCCTTCTATTCTAATCCCAGAAGGTAGGTATGGTGTATGGCCTTCAGCAGTTACTACCAGAGTAGACTGAGCAGAAGGATTAAGTGCATCTTCTTGACCCTTGCAAATGTGAGCCCTTCTAGCATCCTTTTTCCAATCCCGTTTACAATGAACACGTGCCACCCCATTGTTCAGGGTTCCATTTAAATGCAACTCCACTTCTGCCTTTGGTATAGTTGGTTGGTTTAGGACAACATGAGACTTCTGCTTATCTGCTTCAAGTCGCTTTCTGGCCCTATATCGACGCTGGCGTTCTCTGTTCTTTAGACGGCGAGTCATAATGTCATTATAACTCTTAGCATTTGTATTAGCTATAAAACTACCTTGTGTTCCACTAGGATTCATATTTAGGCTGTCTTCCATTTCAAACAGCTGTTACATCTGTCGGAGTAAAACTTGACAAAGGAACCTTAATGATTCCGTCTGATGGAAAGTCTTTCACACTACTTATTATTGACGGTTTCCTGCTCCACGTAACGACAATTCAGGTGCCAATTACCATTATGCCAATCAAGTTTTAGCCATCATACTGGAATCTGTATACAAAACAAAGCACATCATATTGAGGGGTAATTTTAGATTTTGTACAAGTCAAAACTTCATGCATGACACACGAGGAAAATGGATAACGAAACTGAAAGATCAAGTAGGTTTCACTCTGTTATGTATAGTCCATCTTTATCATCATTTCTACAACCTTTTTGTTATCTATCAACTATTTTCCATAAAATTGGAAATTGGGCATCATTTCTATAGCTCTTTTCCCTATCAGACTTGATTCTCATAAAAAGTTGACATCTTGTATCATATGCTTTCTTCATATGTCTACAATAGAAAGTACTTATATTCCTTCTGGAATAAATCAATATGCTTCATCTACCAACATTCATAAATTGATTTGTCTCTTGCTTTACATCTATAACTAAAAAACTACCTTTTTGGATATTGTAACCGTTGACGTGATCATTATAACTGTGTCTGTTTACTTTTTGCATGATCGATCGAGTTAAGAACCCTAACGAACTAATTCGGACATTGAATCAAAGGGATTTTAACCATAATCATAACAATCTACCCAGGAATGTTCAGGCAACTTTCTAAGACAAGGCAGCAACATGCTTATAAAACAATCTAGAGTGCATGAACATCAATCCCCTAGAATCCATGAATTTCATACTCCCATTTATTAGATTCTTTTCATCCCAATCTGTCTTCTATAACTTCCAAGCTTGAATCTTGTTTCAATTACAGTTGTTAATTGGTAAATACAGTACAACAAATCATTATTATCATATAGTAACACATTGATGTTTGAGTAACATCAGCACTTCATGAAAAGCATTAATTGTGAATGATGGATCTAATATCGGTTTTGAACAAGAACATTTTAAAGTAAAATCACAATCAAACTATCTATATAGGGATGCAAAAACATTAACCCCACAAATCAAAACAAGCAGAAAAGGCCAAACCCATTACAAATTCAACATTAACAAAAAGTCTTCAATGCTATTAAAGGGTGTTCGGAATCTAAAAGTACTAATCTTGGATATAAAAGGAAGGCATTTTAAGGCAAAGATTTCAACAAAAATAAGAAAAGATAGAAGCATTATCATCACAACATGCACAATTAAAAGATTACCAAATAAAAAAGAGAGAAATTTATAAAGCATTAGACATGTACCTTAAGAATGCAGATTCTTTTCTTCTTTGAATTGGATTTGAGAGTATTCGGACAAGGAGAGAGAGAAGTAGAACTAAGAAAGCGGGAAGCTGTCGGATTAGGGAAGAAGAAAAACGAGGAAAGAGAGAGAGAAGGGTACTTTAAAGAGGCAATTTAAGGATGCCGATGTTAACGAGAACGAGAATCATAGTCAAAAACCTTTGCTTTTGTTTGTCGCTTTGAGAATCAAATGGATTTTCGCCAAGTGCGTCAATATCCTTCTCTTTTATACTTTTTTGTTTACGTTACAACGAAATCAACAAAGGGGTGGTGGCGCAGTTGGCTAGCGCGTAGGTCTCATAGCCTCGCTGAGTTATCCTGAGGTCGAGAGTTCGAGCCTCTCTCACCCCAATTTTTATTTAAATTAGTTTTTGTTATGGGCTCCACTGTAAGCCCAAAATCAGCCTTGAAAATTTGGGTTTGGAGCCATAGCCCCTTTTCCTTTCTTTTCCTGCATTTTGAAGTTTGAACTCCATTTTATCTCTTCGGCCCGAAAAAAAAAAAAAAAATTCCATTCCTCACTCTCCCGCCCTCTCTTCCAAGTTCAATTTTTTGTTTCTTCTCCAAACATTAGGCCTAACTCAGAAACAACATGACGTAGGGCAAGGTTAGAAAGATTAACTCTCAACAAACACCAGGGGTTGAAAGGGATAATTAGGGTTCTTAAAATCACCATCATTAAATCTGACTTTTATTCATAAATTCAAAATAACATCCTTTAGAATTTCTAAAATGGTCCATTTATACTAAAAACTAAAACGTTAAAATCCTAATTCTAAGAAAATTTAAAATTACTTGACGGCCAAAACATAAAGATTGATTAGCCCATAAAAGTCTAAACTAACTAAAATAAGAAAATAACGATAGAAAAAAAACTAAAAAGCTTTTGAAAACCCGCTGCATCATTTCCTCCAGGTTTGAAAAAAACTCAACTCCCGTTGATTAGTCTTCTAGACAAATGGATCTTCTTCCATCGAGTCCTAGTATACTTTCTGTAGATGTATTAATCAACTAAAAACAACTTCTCTTTTGCATTGCTGCCAAAAAATCCACCATCTTTGACCAGTTTTGTTGTTGCTAACATATGCAAAGCATTTTTGGTGTTTTTCTTGCAAAAGTAGTTCTTATTTGGCTTCCTCTTTTGATTCAGATCATGATCAAATAGCCATCCAATATCCATCCACACAAAATCACATACAACCTTGTTTTGAAACAACAACAGTCTCTATGTTTCCTCCATCAACAAGAAGATTAGAATATTCTCCTTCACAAACAAAAAGATCTTCCGCTTCCTCCTCGCCATACTCATCATAAACAAGTTCTACATACCAATCCATCTCCAATCTACCTCCTATCGCTTCGTGGGTCCAGTTTCATGAAAAGGGTTTTCATCCTTGACTTTCTTTTCCAATCCACCTCGTGCTACTTGATCTACGATTCTAGCGTTATGAAAATGATTGTTATCTCTACCTCTGCCACGGATAGCACTTGACGTAGCGGAAGGTTAGAAAGATCAACTCTCAACAAACACAAGGGGTTAGACTAGGAAAAGATTGAAATGGATAATTATGTTTCTCAGAACCACCATCATCAAATCTGACTTTTATTCATAAACTCAAAATAACACACTTTAGAATTTCTAAAACAGCCAATTTATACTAAAAGCTAAAAAGCTAAAAGCCGAAACATAAAGACTATACTAACCTAAGCCTATAAAAGCCCAAACTAACTAAAATAAGAAAATAATGACAGAAATAAATATAAACTAAAAAGCTCTTGAAAACACCAAAAACTCTAATTCTTAAATTGATGATTTGATAGTGGAATTTTCCTTCAATGTTTTCTCCATTCGGAACGGCCTCACAACCCTATCCGGCGGCCATTGTATTTACAATAGTGGGGCTGGGGTTGATGCGCTAGCGACGGGGATCAGTGGATTGAATTTTAAGGAGACGTTAGGGGTGAGGATGGCGGTTATGAGTTTGGCAAAGGGGATTTTGGTGAGCATGCTTGTCGGTATTGTGGTGTGTCCAACTCGGTTTTTGTGGTTCATTGTAATGTTTCTACTTGTAGGAAGTGGTTTTTTTAATTCAAGAGAGAGTATATCTGGCTCCCATACTGTTAATCATCTAGTGAGTTTTCTCATCTTTATTCAGTATCTTTTTGGTTATCCAGATTAATTATGATAGATGTTACATTCATTTAGATTTGTTGTTTGGGATATATATGTTAAAAAGGCATATTTTTGTAGAAAAGGACCTTTTATTCTTGGTGGAGTTGACAATATGTTGAAGGTAGATTGAAAAAGGAGACGCTTCATAATTTCATATGATTCATGATACTTTTTAAAATGTTAGATTTTGCAACCAAGCTATTAGGTTCAGTTTTATTTGTTTAAGATGAAATGCGGGCTTCTTTTTGTAAATATGATTCAGGACACGAAATTATGACATGATTTAGTGTCTCTCATTCCTCCTCAGGGCATTTTGAGATTAAAATAAAAGATTTGTTTGTTTTCATTGAAGGCATTTTTTGTCCTTCATTTCATGTGGAGGTTGCGAGATGAGATTGAATCTTTGGAGAAATCTCACATGAATTCTTGAGAGGTTGATATAACATTGACAAAGCACGAGAATACTTGCACAGTTCGTTGAGGGAGGAATGGGAGAAATCGCAACCCAAAGAGAATGAAAAACAAAAGAAACCGTCTCGGAAAAATGAGGGCAAAAATCCTACCGAAATTTTTAAGGGTTAGAAAGAGTGATTTGATGCTTTGAGATGGCAAGTGAGTGGAATGTTTGTTAGAGAGAACAGAGAGTACGAGGCTTGCGCTTGAATTTTGCTCCATGAAATGAAAATTCAATGTGGATTTGGAGATTTAATCGATGGGTGACGTGGGAAACTCATCATAAATTAAAAACCACTCTCCAGCTTTCGGGAATTGAGAGCAGGGGTGTCCATCGGTCAATTTCGATCCAATCGGGTCGGTTCTACTCCAGAATCGACGAAATCGAGGGAAATATTTTGGAAGAGAGGACCGACCCGAGGAGGCTTAGAATCAAAGGGAACCGACTAAGTCGGTTTCGGTGCAGTCGGTCGGGTTAGTCGATTTTGAGACTAACAATTCATTTTCTTTTTCCTGTTAAATTTTCTATGGGTTAGTCGGTTTTGGGACTAACATTTAATTTTCTTTCCCCTGTTAAATTTTCTACATACAATGGTCAAAACCAATTCTACATATAGAAAACCAATCTTTTAAAATAGGATTGAGAAGATCATGAATCAAGATTCAACAACGAGAACAAGAGATAAAAGCAATACAAATAGAGAACGAAAAAACAAACATATGAAACTGAACTCCACAGCACTATTGACTCCCCTAGCTGTCCACTTCATTGATAGCATCTATTCATAAAGATTGCAGCCTGGTTTCCTCGCCAACAACATTGAAAAAAAAAAAAAAATTAGCCTGAGATTTGTTCCGGCACCCATATTACAAACCAAAACCAACACAGCATGATGACCACACTTCCTTTGCACAAACGACACCAAAGCAGCAAATAACCAAACAGATTCACTTATCTTAAAAGCCAAAAACACATCAGGAAAAAAAAATTTTTAGCAGACCAATACAGATTTAAAAAACTCAACCAACCGACATCTTAGGTCTTTCAATTGGAAGCTTCTCCATCGCAAATCCCGGTTAGAGGCTAGTCATCTTCTCCCTTAACCTCTCAATCTTCAAGCTTTAAAACTCTTTTTGCATAAAGAGAAAAAGGAATTGTGGTAACAATTGTTATAAAGAGAGAGATAACATTGTATATAATCTCCATGGGAAGGAGAAGAAAATTTTCAAAAAAAAAAAAAACGATTTTAGGTTTTAGATTTTCGAATTGCGGGAAACTTTCAAGTTTTAAATTAGAAAATAAATGGAGGAAGGAACCAAAGGATTTGACAAAAAAGAAGAAAATGTGACTTCAAATCGGAGATGAAGAAGACAGCGAGAAGCTTTAAATCGGAGAAGAAGAAAAAGACATGACATGGTGAAATGGTGAGAGAAGAAAATGGGCGGCTGTCGAGGGTTGAAGAGAAAGAAAACATGAGGGTCTGAGGGTTATATTTGGGTTAATATTTAATATATATGTATATAATATTTAATTTTTTTATATTTGTTGGGTTCTTGGTCAGTTTCGGGTTTCCATATCTGAGACCCTGACTTTTAATTCGGGTTGCACCGAACAATCCGAAAAGACCAACAGGACCAACCTGCCAGATTCAAAACCAAAAAAACTGGTCAAGTTTTTCGTTTCGGGTCAGTTATGGACAACCATAGTTGAGAGAATTATTGTGTAGTTTGGGGCTTTTCTTTTTTGTTGGGCCAGAGACAAATTGATGTTGTTTGGGACTTGGGTTGGGTTTAATTATGTGGAAGGCTTTAGAGTTGGTTTACTTCGGTGATTTTATCCAAAATCCAATAGTAAGCCTACATGTGGACATATGGTGATGTGGAGGGCTTTGGTTGGTCATGTGGATAATTGGGCCTTTAGGTGGCATTCAGAAATCGGGCCGAGGTACCCAAACTTGGACCCAAATTAAACCATTAATTTTACTAAAACCGTCTCGAAAAAATTTACTAAACTTGACCATAATTTCTTGGTTAAGAATAATACTCTATGCACCCAAGGAAAACAAATAAAAGAGAGAGAGAGAGTGTTGTCCACTTGCCAAAAAGAAAAAAGAAGAAGTCGGGCTAATGTGCTATATGTACTTGAACCCAATTTTCTATTAATGTGGAGAAAAAGAATATTAATATAGAACTATGATTCAACAATTATACCTTTTTACTATATGAAATTTGGAGGTAAGTGAATGCCAGCAGTGATTCCATTTCATTTGATGACAAAAATTAACAACTTTTTTATCTTAATTTCTGCCAATTGGGAGATTTCTTTTCTTGAGGAATAAGATTTCAGTAGTATTCCAGGGTATAAGATGTGAAATGGTACATACATATAGTAGAATGCTTAAGTGAAAATTTGACTTTAACGAATATTAAAGAGAAAAAAAAATGGGTGGGCTCATAATAAAAGGAAAATATAGTGTTATAATGTGGCACCCATCAAATCAAAATTTATGAGGGTGAAGATGATAAGTTGATATATAGATGGGGCGGGGCATAGTTTTAGAATCTTTCCGGCCTATAATGTACAAGTTAAATGTGCACACGCACGAAGTCCTCTCCTCTTTTCTAATTCAATGGACTTTAAAGCCTTTACTTGAAGTTGTGGCCATCACTTTTCCTCACGAAACAACCAATTATATTACATTAAACCAAAAGGAAAATTAAAATTAAAATATATGCCTTAAAACGAGGCAAAGATTCTATGACAAACCAACCAAATTACTACTCATGACATTTTTTTTTCTTTCATTTTCCTATACTCTTTCCCTCTCTCTCTCTAAAGCTGCTCTTTGTAGCTTAGCTTCTATGCCTCTCTTTTTCTCTTTTGTTTGTAAAACACAAAATCTTAGCCAAGTTGGCCAACTTGCATCCTCAATAAATTGCCCTTTCGCCTACCAAAAAGAGGCAAGTCGCTTTCCAATCGACTTTGTTTGTCAATTTGATTGGAATGAAGGACCGAATGACCGATAGTGCTCCTTTCACGTGGTTTTTAAATTTTATCAAAAAAAACCCAAAGTGAAAAAAAAAGTTTAATTTTGTGATCATCATTATCTAAAGTTTTTTTTAGTCCTTTAAAAATTAATTGACCATCATCCACCAAAATACCATAATTCATAATTATATATATATATATATATATATATATTTGGATCAATCACATTCACATCTCATAATCCTTCCCATAAAAGTTGGATATTCATGTAGGAAAAAAGAAAGGGTTTTAAGTTTTGACAATATTAATATTCCCTAATTTCAACTGTTCTTGGCGTCCAAATGCTTTCCTTCGATCCCTTTGGCAGGTCGCCCCGGCCCACTCGCTAGGTTTAATTTTATCCAATCCGGCTAAGGATAAAGACACTGCATACATGATACATCTAGCTAGATTCTTTTTACTAATATTTAGTTTTTAAGGTTTTCTTTTTTGATTTTATAGTGTTTATAATAATAATAGCTAGCTAGCTAGAGTACACACATATAGCCGTCCAGATAATTAGAATAGGAATGATTTTCATTTTAATTTGTGGCTCTATCTTATTACATAATAATAACAAACAGCTCATGTATAATTTAAAATCAATTCTTGTATATATAAAAGCTTTTTCCTACCTTAAGATCCTCAACGGCTCAACATGAGATGTATATTGGAAAATACATATGTAAAACCTTAGGTCGATTCAATTAGAGAGAAATTAATTTATATCACACAACCAAACAAATTTGGCGCGATTCTAAATCTTGTCCATATAATATAAATTATAATTAATTCACAGCATTGTTCTTGTTCTTGATGATCATGTCTAGTACTAGCTAGTAAATAACTTATTATACCAAAAAGAAAAGATTAAAAACGAAAGAAAGCAAGAAATTTGACATATTCAGACAGTTTCAAAGCATATATTATTTGAACTATTACTTATTAAGAAACTTTAATTATAAATATTGCATTAACTTGATGCATAACAAACCTTTTATTTCTCACCCCCATGACCCACCAAGAGACCCAACCTTTAAATAGAAGAGATGAAGGACGACCCCCCCTGCCTCATTAATAAGTCACGATCAGACCTTAGGAAAAGGGTAAAGAAAAAACAGCATATATATATATATATATATATTACTAATAAAATATACTCACTCTGTTCCAAATTATCTGACCCTTTTAGGTCAAAATAATCGTAACTTTGACCCTTAATAATAAAAAAATTATATAGAATTAAATTTTTAAAAATTATGTTTTGATTAAGTTAACTCTTAAACTTTTCAAAAAATATTTTTTGAAAATATGATTGTATATATATTTTTTGTAATTAAAGGTCAAAGGTAGATTTAGTTTGAGTCAAAAGAGTTAGATAATTTGGAACAGAGGGAGTATCAGAAACATAACATTGCCTGGTTCTTGTATAAGATTAGGTTTAGGTGAATTTTAGGTGCCGCCACTAGGAAAGATAAAACTCGTTTCAGATATGTCCATATATCAATTA
>AWWV01010765.1:0-60906 GCA_001974805.1 Corchorus capsularis
TATATATATATATATATATATATATATATATATATAATGCATGATCTAATCATCTCTCCATCGAGAAAATCCCCGTGGCTGGATCCCATCCTTACATTTATAATAATTGTATAATTCATGGATATTCCAAACATTGTACCTAACATATTTTCTTACTGTTAAAATCCCATCCAATCTCTGAATCTGAAAACTCAGCAACAACATGGAGACCATGACACTTATATTTAAATACTCGCCATGGCCCCCAAATTAATATAGTACTATTTAAGTTAGAATCCAATAATGTAAGAGCTAAGCCGGCAAATATAAACTATAGATCAAACTACTATATGATATTTTCACCAAAAAAAAACTACTATATGATATATATTATGCCAATGCTAGCTAGGGTAACTAAAACCCCATCCAATGACAACGAGACATGGAAAAAAAAAATCATTGCTCTCTATGTGAATAATGGACTGTGCATGATTGTGATCGATCGGACGGTCCATATCATTTGTAGAAATAATTGTTGTTGGGGTCAATGCGGGCACAAATATAAAAGGAGTGAATATGAATATCTTTTGGCCTTGGGCAAAAACAAACTAAGCACTTTGTTTTTAACCTTATAGCTTAAAATAGAATATGGGGCTGCATGAACTTACCAGAAACGAATACCCTTTTTTTTTATTTCCTTATAAATATATTTTATGCTCCCCAAGAAATTCCACCATGCTTTACCTAACCTAACTGTTGTACTACTCTCAAGTCTCTCAACCTTTTTTTCCTTTCACTTTCTCTTTAGATTCTTGATGTGGAAAAAACGCAGTCCCACCTGCACGCAACTGGTGGTTCATTTCATTGCTCCCTTCTCCTATAGACGCGGGACCATCGCCACAATATCCAATTCTTGGCTCTCCCTTCCGGCACCCCCTTCTTTCATTCGAATAGATCGTGGCCAAGGAGTAATAAAAAGGATTACTATATTTTTTCACCAAAGAAAAATGAAGAAGAAAGAGCATTCTAATTTGTAAACCCTAATAAGCAGTGGTGACAGTAGCATTATACTCTTACATTATATATATTGTGAATAGTTTAGAAAGATATGATGAACACAAATTAGATTCTTGAGATCTTTGGAAGGGAAAGTCAAAAGTACATATTCCACATAAACAATGTTGGAGGAGGGAGCTGACGCATATAATAAGACACCCTTTTGTCTGAATTAATACATGGTTTAAGTATAATTAAAGTTTATTACAAATTTTGCTCCAAAAAGTAAAAAGATATAGCCAAGCATTTTGCCTTCTCAATTTATTCCTACTTTAAACTACATTTAATACTAATCACTGTATATATATTAATTTCAAAAAGCAAAACAAAAGAAGAAAAATAAAATTTAAAAAAAGAAACTAAAAACAGAATGCATTGATATTGTTCAAACTGAAAAACATTTTTTTGTACAAATGCATTGACTGACTAGAACGCCCTTACCATATATATGTACCCACACAGTTCACAACCACATCCCGGTCAACTCTATTGACAGAGAGGACATTCTCGTAATTTCATTGTGGGGTTAACCCCAGAAATTAAAGGAGAAAAAAAAACATTAAAGAAAAAAAAATAATCACATTACCCACCATTACCAAAGAGAGAAACCAAGAAGAAAGGGACATTATTTTTCTTCTGGTAAATATTTTCCCTCTTTTTTTTTTTTCTTGTTTGCTTTTCACATCACCTGTGACTGTGAGACTGTGAGGCTGTGAGGCTGTGACTTATTTACCGTCACCATCACGCGCTAAGGCTTCGGTGACGGACGCCAGCTTTTGCAAGTTCAACTTGACAACAGTATCAGCGAAGAGCCGCGTGTCTTCCTCGGTATTCCCTTCCGGCACATCGACAACGTAAGATTCCAAAACGATGGTCGAGACGATCCCGTCGCGCTCCAAACCATGCACCGTAGTCACCGACCGGTAATTCCTCAACCGATGCTCCCCTCCAATAATACTGAATCCGGTGACGTGTCGTTCGTCGTCTAAGATATCGAGTCTTTCGGTGCTGGTGGCAGCTGGCAAGCCGGAGATCACGTTGACGTCACGCGTGCACCCCACGACCATTTGGAAACCTTCCTGCACGGCGCAGCTCTTGATGAAGTGTTTGTAAGTCTGCGGCTTGTCGAAACGGCGGACGATGGACCAAACGATATGGGGCGGAGCGTTGATACGTTGGGCTAATAAGGAAGAACATTTGTCTGGGCCTACTGAGTAGGTGTGGTACTGAGAGATGGAAGGGATTAACTCGCAGAACTCGTCGTGGGTCAACCCGGGGGGGATTGTGAGGTGGTGGGTCGTGGGCTCGGAGTCGGGTGGTGGGTCGGGCATTGAAGAGGAAGGTCCGGGCGTTGGGTCAGCCATGGAGGAGGAGGAGGAGGAAGGCCAAAAGGGGGGAAGAGGAAGGATAAGGGGAGGGGTTTATTGGGGGCTTATAAGGGAGAGGGATTATGGGGAATGGTGGAGGGTAAAATAGGAAATGACATGTTAATATCTTATATTTAATTAATTTTAATAATTAAAAAGAAAAAGAGAAAAATGGGGAAGTTCAGAGTTTGAATGGGGTGGCGAGCAGGTGAAGGGGACAGGTAGGCTTGGGCTCAGAGGATTTGATGTTGGTTGCTTGACAGATCGACCTCGCTTTTTTAACACATTGCCACTCCTTATGCCTATGGTTTTCACTTTCGAAAATATGAAGTAAATCTAAAAAAATGAAGTAAATCGATATTCTTATGTCAATTGGGTGGAGTAAAGGGTTGAAACTTGATACCTCTTAATCTTAAATAAGATTTTAAGTTTGAGATTAAGAGAAAATAGATATATTGGTTAATCAAAATCTAATGGGATTATCAAATATATTTTATAGTAGTATAAAAAAAATTAGTTTATTGCCAAAAAAAAAACCAATAAAATTATTTGGATTTTTACATATCATAAGGTATTATTAATATGGACATTATAAGTATGTTGGAAGAAAGAAGAAACTTGTTTAATTGTTGGCGTTATGTATAGTTTTGATGGAAAATGATGATGAGAAGGCAACAGCATTGGCGCCCCAACACCAATGGGACTTATATGGGATGAAAGGGAGCCTAGCCACCTTGCAGATATCGACTGTTGTTAATTTTACTTTTAACATATAATAATTAATGGAGTACTAATTAACTACAATTAGTTATTATAATAAATGCAAATTTCCAATTATTTATGAACAGTTATTATTTATTTTTTTTTATAATAAAATAATGTTATTGTTGTTTTCATGTTTTCTCTAATGTTGGCGGCTTCTACATGTATCTTTCTATCAAAGTCACTTCAAATGACATAAACATAATCGTTATATATAATCTTGTCTAATTCTAAGCAGTAATTTTAAATTGAAACCAAATTATTAATTAATCCTGTTAATTCCTTTGTATAATCAAACAGAAAGATCGAGAAATAACTATCCATTTCTTTCCCTCAAAAAAAAAAAAAAAACTATCCATTTCTTGTTTCCCCACGGCCAAAACAAAATTTTCTATTGAAAGTAAATTTTGTTTGTATTTTCTTCGTTAATCTAATATGATTGGAACTAGAGAAATTAAGAGTGGTGGGGTTATGGAAAAGAGAAAAAGGGGCGTCCACATCATTTCACAGCTAATCCAGCTAAGCAAACCCAATTCCTTAATTTGTAGTATTTTGGAATTGGAGACAATTCATCCATTATCATATACACCATAGTACTTATTTTATTTATTTATTTATTATTTATAACTCAACCCACAACCACAATGTTTTTTTTGTTTCATACATATAAATAATGGATTTATCACTTATTAATAACATTAATTTTATTTAATTAGTTTAGTTGACCCTCAATCCCATTATTATTCCAAAACCAAAATTATTATATTTGAATAACTCAAATTAACCCTCTCTCCGATTAAAACAATGTCTATATCCATGTCCTATTTGGTAAACCCGTGAGATTGGTTCGATGAGAGTGAAATTTGTGAGATAAGTTACTGTACAGGTCTGATTGGTTATTGATGAGAATGTTGGAAAAATATATGTTTGGTAAACCAACTGAACCTTAGTAGGATAACACTTAAGACTCCGTTAAGACCGTTTAACCTGTTTGGGAGACCCAAACGGACCGAATGATGCACCAAACAGGATGCAATTAAGTTTAATTAAATATAAGGTCCGCTTAGTGCACCCTTAAGCAGCCAAATTAACATTAAAAAATTAGTTTTTTTTTGTTGGGTGCAATAAATACATCTTAAAAGGGGTGGAATCATTATTAAAAAGAGTTCATTTGAGTTTTCAAATAAATTGTATGACATGCTTCTCATCCTCTTGGTACTTTAATTCATGATTGCAGGAAATTGATGGAGACCCTCCATTGCGTAAGGATGTACCATTGCTTTAGGGAAGGCAATAGGTTGGCTGATGGCCTTGCGAACCATGGCAGAGTTCTGTCTGAAAATTTTTTGATTATGGAATGTATTCCAGACTTTATTTTAGACATCTTTATGGATGATGTTATGGGACTTTCGTTCCCAAGGCTTGTAAACTCTTAATTTTCTTTTAATATCAGTTCCTTAATTACCAAAACAAAAATTGTATGACAAAATTATCCTTTAATTCAGTTTATACTCAAATTTTATTATTTAATTCAAAAGCTATTTTTTAAAAATAAATTTTAATAGAATATTTATTTTTTTTCTAAAACCCTAAAATAATGGGTGTTAAATTTAGGATTAACCCTTAAAATGAATAAATTATTTTTATTCGGGGCTAAACCCTATCAAATTATTGCTAAATTTTATTAATTTAGTTATATATAATTTTTCTAAAACCCTATTAACAATATAATTTATATTTAAAACCTTACCCTTAAAATTAAAATATCTATTTATTTAGGGGCTAAACCTTTTACTTTATAGCTAAATTTTCTTTAAGGATATTTTAGACATTTGAAAATGTCAAAACCCAATCTCATTTACTTTTTATCTTTCCAACAAATTTATTCTCTTGGGTTTTCTGACTAAAGGGATGCATGGGTGCACCCCTTCTTAGCTATTTCCTTAAATATAAAATGAGGGCAAAATGCTCAATTTGGGACCAAACGTTTGTCGTGATGCTCAATTTGGGGTAAAATGTTTCAATTTGAACAAAAAAAGGCCAAACGTTTTCGGACCTGCTCAATGTGGGGCTTTTTCTGACGGTACTGGGCAAGTGACATACACGCGCCGTTAAAGGCAATTGAGTATTACACGTGGCATTATGACATGAAAATTTTGAAATTTTAATTTTAATTTTTTTAAAATAAAAGTTAAAAATGTAATTTACTTAAATTAAAAAAAAAACCCTTATCTTCTTCTCCGAACCCCAAAATTGAAAACTAAAATCAAAACTCTAAACAAAAATCCAAAATCAAAACCTAAAATCAAAACCCAAAAGTGTCTTCTCCCACCTGCCATATTCTTCTGCCATTTTCTTCTTCTTCGATACACAAAATCAAACTGAGTTACATGGACTGACATAATGCCTCCTCAAAATCTTATTACAGAGAAAAAGTAGAAGATGGGTTGAAGCTGAAGCCAACCGCTCACGGTGGTTCTCCTCTCGGCTTCCTCTTGTCTGTACGGTAATGAGAATGATTTGTTGCAGGTTTCACAGGAAAGCTGGCGACACTCCTTTTCTGATTCAGTTGTATCCCATTCAACGTTGTAATCCTTAGCTATTTCCTTCATCACTTTTACTTTACCACTAGGAGTTTTCACTGACAGCAAACAAAATTATTGACCTGAAGCCTGAAGAGAAATCAGACCAGCCGATTAACACCACGTTAGGCCGCAAATCAGTAGCTGCAACAAAATCTTTTCCATATTTCTTCTCAAAGATATCTCTAATTGCTGCTAGTTCTGGAATTTCTGAACACCTTTCAGCATTCAATGTTAGGAATCATGATGTAAAATTGGAAACACAAAACATAGATTAACTAATGAAAAAAAATGATTTTTTCATATAAAAATAAAAATCGAAGCCCTTTGCCTGTTTCAAAGAAATTTAAAAGAAAAAAAAACAGAGATTGCGGGATTATTTCATCCATGAAAAAGTTGATACTTTACCCATTTATTCTCAACATGGAAGTGATTTTTATTAGGGATGGCAGCGGGTCGGATATCTGCCAAAATCTCACTATCCGAATCCGTATCCGTTTAAAATCTGTGATATCCGTATCCGCCAAATATCCGCATATTTTTAAAAAGCAATATCCAAATCCGCCCCGCCACTGCGGACCATTATCCGTATCCGCTCCGCCTAATTCGTTTATGGAGCAAATATCCATTTAGAATCCAAATCCGAATCCGAATCCGTATCCGCCTAACCATAATTTATAAATCAATAATTTTTATCTAAATTGACTTGATATAAAAATTTAAAATTTAACACACACAAATATATAAAGGTAATAACTTGATATAATATGGTTGTGAATGTATTAAATGGATTAATTTAGCGGATATGGATCGGATATCCGCTATCCGAATCCGTTTATATTCCAAATCCATTTGTATATAAACGGATTCGGATAGCGGATATCCGAGGGGTACTATCCGCCACCGCTCCGAATCCGCTACGGATAGTAGTTTCACTATCCAAATCCGCTACGGATAGTAGTTTCACTATCCAAATCCGCTCTGCATCCATATATCACTATCCAAATCCGCCTTAAACGGATTCGGACGGATCGGATATCCGCCTAATATCCGCCCACTGCCATCCCTGATTTTTATATCCTAATTTGTCCCCTCTAATTAAACAAGGAAAAGAACCCATAAAAGAAAAAATGAAAGTTTGAAACCCTAAATCGTTTGAAACCCCAAGCCAGAACAAAAACTAAACCAGAAACCAATCGATTTCAACCTAAAATCGATCCCCTAAGACAAACCCGAAACCTAATACGATAATTTTTCAGGCAGATTTCCTTTTTTTTTTCCGAGATAAATATGAAAATCATGGAGGGTCAAGGAAGGAGAGAAGCGTGCAATTTTGGGGAAAGGACAAGGCGGCAATGGTTTAGGGTTTAAGTAAATTTGGGGAAAGGACAAGGCGGCGGTAGTTTAGGGTTGAACAAGAGTTAGGTTTCAGTGGAGAAGAAGGAGGGGAAAGGGAGAAGAAGAAGTAGGCGAAAAGAAGAAAGAACCGATAAAAAAAAGAAAAAAGAAGAAGAAGAAATCAGGGGTAATCCGTAAAACAATAAAAAGGTTTTAATTTATATTTTAATCCATTTTTTTAAAATTTAAGTAATTATTTTCGGAATTAAAAAATTTCACGTGGACACTAAACGGCGCGTGTTGTTCACGGACCTATCTCTGTTAAAAAAAGCCCCACATTGAGTAGATCCGAAAAAGTTTGGCCCTTATTTATTCAAATTGAAACGTTTGGCCCCAAATCGAGCATTGCGGCAAATGTTTGGCCCCAAATTAAGCATTTTGCCTAAAATGAGTATTATACTTTCAAACAAAAAAATGAGTATTAATTATACAATATTATTTATATGGACATGAAGCATCCCGCCAGCCTTTTCTTCCATGACTTCATGTTCCCCTCTTAATATTTAATTATCATTGTGTTTTTTCCTTTTAGAGGGTTGTCAATATTCTTACCCATAACTTCCCAACGACTGTAAAAAAAATGCTGAGAGATTGGTGCAAAATGCAAATAGCAAGAGTCCCATCGATGAGACATGAATGATGTTGAACTTTAATTTTTCCATTTGTGTCTAAATTCTATCTAATTTTTATTCTGATTCCATCTTGGTACTTGTTTATCTTTAAAATCACCCAAAAAAGTAGCTAAATCAACAATAATTTATTTGATTTTTTTTTGTGTTAATAATTTATTTGCTTTGATATTTCGGCTTTGCCTTCTTTAAATTGGATTTATCCCCATCTAAGGTCAAGCTCTAGGAATTATTTAATTGACACCTTATGCCTCGATCGGATCGGATCCCCCCAAAATAAACGAAGAAACAAAAAAACACTTGGCTAATAGGCTTTGAGGCTTGGATTTTAAGTTAATTAACGATCAAGCCATTTCATAATCAGATCTCTCGATTGATTACTGGTGGATTGAAATTTGAAATCAATAATTTAATTTCAATTGTTTCTTTAATCAGAAATTTCGGTTCGTTGAATCTCGCTTGAAAGCTCCTGTCTGCTGGTAATTTATGTTGCCATTTCCCATTTGACTTCTAAAGCATGGACGGTGCAATTTCCCATGATGCAGAAAGAAGCCTTAAGACTTATAATGGCAACCCAATTCAAGTTAAGGATAATTGTTTTTGACCCTCCAATTTGACACTCCTAATAATTAAATAAATAAATTAAATCCAAATTTAGTCCCCCTAATAATTAAGATAAATAATTAAATTCAAATTTAGCCCATAGTTATAAATATGAAGAGTTTGAGGGTAAATTCCTTGATTTTAGACTATTATTGAATGGAGTTTTAAAAATTATGATAAGTTTTCTGACGACAACATCATGAGGGACAAGTTGGAGGGTCATGTAGCAATACTCGCAAGATAATTACAAGCTAAGGTCTCTTACTTTAGTTTATTAGCAGGATGGAAACAGAAGCTATAGTTTGTAACAATTCATTACAAAATTCTGTCATTAAAAAGAAAGATTAAAGTTATAGTAATTAAAAACTAAACTAAACTTGAGTTGGAGAAAAAGGCAGCATTGGGTTAATTAATTAGCAACCCAATATTTTCCAATGTGACCACTTGGGGGATACCTTCTTTGAATTCCCACTTTTGCTTATCTTTTCTTTCTTGCTGCTCCTTTTGTTGCCAACTTGCTTCTTAAGAGGATTTGAATCTTTCTTCTTTTGTAGCATTGCTTCAGATTCTTCCTGTTTGCAAAGAAATTGACACTTCAATAATTTATAAAGTAGATCCTATATATATCCATGGCATACCAAAAATAAATAGCTAGTAGTCAAAAAATATACATGAAGTAGAATTTAATTAATGGTTGATGGTTTAAGTGTATGATTGTTTGTTTGGTCCAATTATGAGGTCCAGACTGTCCAACTGACCTAAAGAAAAGGATTCTCAAATCAAATTCCGTTTGGATATGCCTAGTTCTTTGTGGAAATACATGATAGATTATATATGATAAATTAGAAGAATATATATAACCCACTCTTCCCAAACAAAAATTTTAATCATCCATTTCCTCAAAAAAAAAAAAAATTTAATCATCCATTTCCTCAAAAAAAAAAAAATTTAATCATCCAAGACAGACCAAAAAATGTACTAGAAACAAATCCTAATTGTAAATCAAATCCAAATCATATTGGCACCATTTAGTATAGTATATGATCACCCTACAGAATAATTAATCAGATTACATCACATAAAACAATGTACTTTTTGTGATATTTGTTCTTAATTATTATCAATGAAAGATATGATTGCAAATAAATAAAGTGGGTTGTTAACAATATAAGTATATTCTTAATAAACGAGGTTGCTAATTAACAAGGATTAGTTAAGAATAATACTTTTAGTTTTGTCTTTGTTGGTGTGAGAGATCAAGGAGAATATTATTAAATTATTACCTGAATTTCAGACCTGGTAAACAAGAACTGATGAGATGCCACTCCCTGTCTTTGAACTTGATTTGAGTTGATGAAAGTTGGCAATGAGCGAGAGATGGGTACTTGCCCTCTCGATCTTAGGCTGGAAGATGCACAACCCGCCGATATCGATGTTGAAGTGCTCGATGTGCTACTAGATTCTAACTCCAAACATAGCTATAAAACAAGAACCAAAAACAAAATTAACCAAGATTGTCGATTAATTCAAGCCTTTTGTAAGAAAATAATTAAGGTTCCTAGAAATTAATTAAAAAATGTACCATAGTGGCTGTAATTATTAATTGCAGAAAAAAAAAAGAGTCATGCCTTCTAAAGAGTAGAAATTTGCTACAAGGATCTGAGATTGACCATTTTAACTATACAAAGAGAACTGTTGAAGACAGGTTTAGTTAACAAAGGACCTAGATTGACATAACTCTTTCTTACAATCAATGAACTTGACCTTAAGTTGCTGTAAGGAGCCAAAGAGGGCTTAAAGTATCGAGGAAAATTAAGTGGGGTCGAGTCGAGTCATGTTGATCTTTTGATCTATAAACATAATCTTACATCTAATTATCCAAGTTTTCTATTCATTGATCGAAATCCCACTACTCTTGTCGAAATCCCAAATCCATATATATGAGACTAAGCCGCAATTTTAGAATGATTTATCAAGCGACATGCATGAACAAAAATCCATCAATGAAAAGCAAGAAAAGACATCAAATAGCTGTGTTTGCTTGCCTGAAAAAGTCTATGTTCAAGAGAAGTCACCCTATCCAACAAGGAGCCTTTGAAGTAAGCTTCCTTCATTGCCAAATCTAATGGCATGCATTCTTTTTCCATTCCTTTCTGCAAACTTCGTTTTCCTTCTAAATACTTCATCTGTGTGAGAAAAATAGGATAAAAAAGAAAGTAAAAAGTGAATAAAACCCAAAGCATAAAATATTTCAAAGCCTTTGGTATATGCTATGAATTCTATGATAGAAAGGGACAAGTACTCACGACGAAATCCAAATGATCCAATCTGGAAACGAGAGGCATTGAGGACTGAGATTTTGTTCCATTTTCCATTTCTTTTTTAGTATGGGAATTGGGACTTTGGAGTTGAGGTGAATTGGATAAGTGTTGTTGGTGTTTTTAATGCAAGTTTTGTTTAGACTTTGGAGCTATTAAGTATGGAAAACGGTTACATATTCCCTCCTTTTCTGTCAGCTTCTTGAGTCAGCCTCGCTAGTCATGCGCTTGTTCGTTACACTACGTGGCAAAATCTACATGGACAATGCTATATGATGAGCCTATACACTCGGTCCAATTTATTTCTTTTGGAACTAGGCCCAAAAATGCAGATGATTTTCGCTTGGGCTTGAGGCACAGTTAGTATTATGAAAATTATATATGCAATAGAATTTATCTGCAAAATTTCCTGGAGAAATAAAAGTAAAAATGTAAATATGGGTAAATTTGATGAAAAAATGTTTCTTACAGTCACCAAAATCAAATGAAAGTTACAACAATCTTGAAGAAATGGATAACCTGTAATAATATTTGCCAAACTTCGTTCAAACAGGGTTAATTCTAATGACAAAGAAAATGGCTTTGCTTAAATCAATATGATTAGGATGGCCTTCTTTTTCAAGGGCAAGGAAACTTGAGCAAACATCAATTGATCATCCCAAACTAGACCTTGTCACTTCGTATGCCAAGAAGCATGCTGCATTTGCAGGGACACTTCGGGCCATGGCAGGGCCAAAACCTTTGTACAGGCCTTTGACCCCCTCTGAAGCTAAGATAGTCCTGAAGGCATTTATGGAGCCGGTGTATTTGGGATTTTTGTAATCGTCTACCTGGAGCACACTCTTGACAACATCAGTTGGGTAGACTGAGAACCAGAATGTAGCGCCAGCCACGCCTCCAGCCACAATCAAGGAGCCTCTTCCTAATTTAGAAGTGTCTGTGCCTCCTGCCATGTACTGTTTCACTGCTTCATACATACCAAACATAGCAGCATTTCCGGGAACCTCTCGTGCCAATGTGGGAACCAAGCCCTTGAAGAGACCCCTCATGCCACCTTCTGACCTGAGAACATGCTTGGCTACATCCATTGGCCCTCCATACTTCACTGCCACAGCAGCTGAGCCAGAACTTGCCAATGCGCTTTGGGCTTGCAATCTGTTTTAGCCATAACACAAAAGAAGTGAATATGGGGTTTTGAGGACCTTATTAACCCATTGAAATGATAAATGGAAAAATTACTTATAAAACTCATCTGCATGCCAAGCATCCAGGTTGCGCAGACTCAATAATTGAAGTGTCAATTCACTTAAAAATGTAATATAGAAATGTAACATAACATATTATGACTGTAAATTGGGAGGAAATAGCATAGGAAAAACCATGATGCCAACCTGCATTTGATCAACTCAGTGGGGCAAGCTAAGAATGAAACAGCAACTCCAGCCCCAGCCCCACAAACAATCTGTTGGCTAACTGTGAGAGGAACACCAGGTTCTGATCTCAACAATGCCTCCATTTGCCCTCTCACTGTAAACAGAACGGCATTGAAGGCTGCCACAGTGGCAAGTGGAGCCCCCATACCCTTATACAAACCCCTTGGGCCTTCAGCAGCAATAGTTTGCTTGACAGCATCCATAGCACCAGCATACTTGGGTGGTTGTCCAGGGAGTGGAGCAGGCTGGCTTTGAAGCTTAACTTTGATGGTATCAAAAGGGTGTCCAACTATCAACTGTGCCGCTCCTCCAATAGTTCCAGATGTTAGGTCCTTAGCTACGTCTCCCATCTGCATCCATGAAACATGCAGTAAAACGGTTCATCTACTGATGTGGCATCAAATACATTGAATGGTAAATTACTAAGGTATTTTCCTATTAACATTGAATTAAACCCAACGAAGAAAAACCTCAACATGAACTTCAAATTTGCAGCATAAGAAACCAAGAGAAACTGTTCTTGTTATTAATTTATCTTTAAGTTGAATGCTTCAATTATTACTTTACAAAACGAGGGTTGCCCTCTATTATATCTCTTAGAATTATAATATTTGACAGGATGGGCTGTGGAGGAATAATTGTTAAGGGGCTACAGGGTTGTCAATAAAACACCATCTGTAATTAAAATAGCTTATCTAAAGGATCATATACAGGCTTTTGAAAGAAAGGACACCAAGTCTGACATATATCTATAGAATATTCACTCACCAACCAATGCTTCCACTAGTCTCCTCTCTCCAAACCCTTTTGTACAAGAGAACACCAGCAGAACATCATTCTCATTAATAAAAGAGACAGATGCATTAACATATCTCTTATGTCTATAAAGGGGAGAATGCACCTAATGAAAACCTCTTACTCCACTGTAAACATAAATTAACGGCTTTACTCAACAACAATTTCCACAGGACATGAGGCAGATAAAATCATTAGTAGTATTCATGGCATTTTAAGTGGAATGAAGATTAGTAGTATTGTTCATTTTACCCTAAGAAAACTAGCACATTTAAGCTAAGCCAATTCCAAACTTCTGCTTATGTTTAGCATTGAAATATTTCTAACTCTCAACTTCAAAAGTGATCATTTAAGAGGAAAAAGAAGTTATCTTATGTACATCTATGTAAAAATTAAAGGAGGCTTAGGCAAGAGGGAAAAAGAAAGCTACATTTAAGGCTAAAAAAGAAATCATCAGAGCACGTCAATGAGCTACTGATATCGATTTTATAAAAGTTAAGATGGAAATAAGTAATACATCCCCATACGGGACATCCTTCGAAGCAGAGTACACCAAAGAATCCATAAATTCAGTAACTTTGGATCTCAAAGGCTTCTGTTATAATTCCAAAACTTAAGCTTTTACCATTTCAAGATTGGATTTCATACCAAGCGATGATGAAATCACGCATTTCAATCAGATATACCAAAAATGGGAACCAAAGAAAGACAAAGGAGTAGGTGACAAATGATGCAATTCGCACACAGTAGAGTTAAAAAGCAGAACTTGAAAGACTTAACTACTTGAGCAAAATATGAACAAACATGGCCCCAGAAAACATGAACTAAAACATGGCCCCAGAAAATATGAACTTTCCAGGTAGATATCTTACCTTGAAGAGCAGAAAAAAATGTTAAGAAGTTGAATTGGAGAGCGAGTCAAGTCCCAACCCAAGTGATTTTAAATCTGATTAAAGAAAAGTAAGAAAACCCAATAATCAGGCCGAAAAAATGAATCTTTAAAGTTCATCAATGTTTGGCCAAAAAAAAAAAAGTTCATCAATGAATCAAAAGAGAGCAGAATATTACCAGAGAGTGACGCATTTCTAAGACAACCACCCAAAAAGGTTTTACTTTACTTGTTCTATTGAGGAGCGTGTTTGGTGAGGGCAGGGCTCTTTTTAATGGGTTTTCTTAGGTTTGTGAAACTGATGAAGAGAATCTATCAAAAGGGGATTTAAGAGAGTGGTTGCGTTAAGAAAGACCAACCACTCTGGTGTAGTGTGGATTTCACACACAGCAAAAACTAGGACAGAAATGGAGAGAAAAAGATTGTGGTTATGATGGGTTTGTTTGCTTCTTTCGTGTTTGAGAGGCGGACGTTTAGATTTTAGAAGTAGCGGCTGAACAAAATTTTACTTGTGTCTTTGTTTCTCCCACTTTGTTTTCTCCCACCAGAATCCAGATCATCTCGTGAGTGTTTGGTGACTCATTTTAGGGGTACCCGACACTACATGGCCGGATTAAGTTGGGTTTAAATATTTTATAATAATCATTTTAAGGTAACCACTATCCGAGCATCAATTTCAGTTTAATTTTGTTTTTCTCTTAATTTCTTTAGAGGTTGTTTGTTGCTTTTCATGAAATAATTATTCATGGGAGAATTATTTTTGGTAGAGTGATTCCAAGGAAAATAACTCTAAGGAAAGTAACAATTAAATTCCATGGAGAGTAGTTTCAATGGTTTGGTTTATCAGCATTTACTTTGAAAATAATCCAATTTTAATCATATTTACACTTAAAGTGTGTTTGTTTTGCTTACTTTCCTGGGAAAGTAATAGGATGGAAACACTCTTCATCGTTTGTTTTGATAATTTTAGATGGAAAAATAATTTTAAGGGCACATTGTAGGGCATCTACTTTCCTTGCTAGATGGGAGAATACTTTCCCACAGGGGGAGTAGGGAAAGTTTTTTCTCACCCATGGAAAGTGTAAATATCATTAAAATTGGATTATTTTCCAAGGAAAATGCTGATAAACCAAACCATTGAAACTACTCTTCATGGAATTTAATTGTTATTTTCCCTAGAGTTACTTTCCCTGGAATCACTCTCCCAAGAATCATTCTCCCATGGAGAGTTATCCCATGGAAAGCAACAGACGACCTCTTTGGGAAAGTATTCTCCCATCTAGCAAGGAAAGTAGGTGCCCTACAAGGTGTCCTTAAAATTATTTTCCCATCTAAAATTATCTAAACAAACGATGGAGAGTATTTCCATCCTATTACTTTCCCAGGAAAGTAAGCAAAATAAACGCACTCTTAGATAAAGATAAATAAATACACAATTTTACTTATTTATTTATTTTTCTAAATTCATATATGAAAAGTAAGCCTTGTTTCGGATAGCAGTGAGATTGATAATGGTAAGATTAAACGCTGTGGTGGCGATTAAACACAGTGGTGACATTACTTTGAAATTGAAAGCTGAGATAAGCAAATTGTGTTCGGCAAAAAACAGTGGTGAGGGTGAGATGAGAAATGGAAATGACAATGAAGGACATGAAGTTAAGAGTATAATAATAATAATAATAATAATAATAATAATAATAATAATAATAAAAATAAAATTTGATAAGTCATATATTATTTTCTCAATATTAATTTTTTGAAACCTTAAAAATTTGATTATAAAGGCGCATCTATCATCAGTACCTTAAAAATATTAATTAATAATATAACTTTATTACTGATATAATACTCTCTCTGTTCCTTTTTAATTGTCCAAACTTCTTGTTCCTTTTTAATTATCACTCTCTATTAAAATGACATATTTGCTCTGCTTTGAAACCACAAAACTCATTAAATATGATACTCCCTCTGTTCCTTTTTAATTGTCCCTTTTAACTACTTTATTTGTTTAAGAAAAGTAGTTATTTTATTAAATTTTATACAAAATTTACTTTGCTTTACCATATTGCCCTACATTTAATTGGTATAATTTACTCTTGCCAACTATCATATTTAATGAGTTTTGTGGTTTCAAAGCAGGGCAAATATGTCATTTTAATAAAGAGGGACAATTAAAAAGGAACAAGAGGTAGGGGTGGAAATAAAAAACCGTAACCGAAGCCACCGACCGGAACCGACGTTCGTCGGCTCGGTTTCACAGTGTCGGCTTGGTTGATCGGTTGTAACCGATCGGAAAGGAAGCAAGTTGGTCGGTGTTAGGTTTGAATTTCAAGGGACCGAATCTGACCGAAAACCCGACCGACATATAATATATATAATATTTTATCTCTTTCTCTCTTCTCAATATCACTTCTCAAGACTCCAAATCCAAATTTCTTGTTTCCCCAATGAATAATTGTGAAATAAAGCAAGCAGGTTTTTCACTGGAAGTTTGGAATAGAGTTGGATCTGCTATTGAAGTTGTCTTAGAGGGAAAGAGCTCAGATCGCTGTCTTCGATTTGGGAACATACATAGTTTTTCACAAGATCTGTTTATTTAGGTTTCTTGTGCTGACATCTTGTTCAGTTCTCTGTTAGTATATTGTTTTTGGTGGGAAAAAGAATATTAATCCTTTTTGGGGTTTTGAATAAGAAACATGAGAATAATGAACTTAAGTGATTGAATTGAATTCTGGGTTTTTTCTTTTCTTAATTTTGGGAATGATGGATTGTTTGAATTTTTTTAAAAGTTAATTAGAAAAATTATGGGAATTTTGGATAGGCTAACGGTTATAGGGATTTCAAACTAGTGTTCTTCAATCATTGTTCTGAGAAGTTTGAATTTGCAGCCCTTGCAAAGAAAACTATCATGACATGTTTCATTGAATTATTGGGCTATTCTTCCTGCCTTCTTTCAGCATTGCTATTTCTACTTTCTGCTTTCTATAGACTCCGATTTTGTTTTGCATTGTAACCTCTTTGAATGGAGGAATGAGATGTTCTTCCCCGCCCCCTTCCCCCCTTCTTCCTCTTAATAGTCATAGTTATATGTCATTCATTGTGGTTTAATTTTATTTGAATTTCAAGATCAGATGGAACCAGTAATGGCTGCTGCTCTCTCTCCCCATGTAATTTCTTTTGTTTTGCAGACCCATGTAAATTACATGATGTAATTTTATTTTTTTAAAGAAACCGACAGATCCCTAAAAACCGACCAACCGACCGAAACCGACTTCGGTCGGGTGACTGGCGGTTTTAGGGGGCTGTCGGTCGGTGATCGGTGGTTGTTTTTAAGTCAGTCGGTGGTTGATTTTTAGAAAATTTTGCCACCGACCCGACCGAAACCGACCGACGCCCACCCCTAACAAGAGGTGGAGATTTCTTGTCCTTGGATTTTAAATTATTTGAATGCATGGGCTGATAGTGATGATTTTTGGGAGGGTTGTTTTCTAAAGGCAAGTCAGTTGGGGAGTTTGGAGTTAGTTGGCTTTGTTTTATGGCTTATCTGGGCAAACCGAAATAAGGCTCTCCATGATCGAATTTGCCAAAGACCAGAGAGAGTTTCTATAATGGCAGCGAGACTTATGTCAGAGGTGGAGAATTCGGCTAATCGTTACTAGGGAATGAGAAATAGTTCAGCTGTTGTTCCTTGTTGGAAAGCTCCTTCTTAAGGGCGGGTTAAGGTTAATGCTGACGCAGGTTTTTCGGCTTTTAGTCATCAAGCAGGACTCGGTGTTGTAATTCGGAACTCTGCAGGGGATGTTCTGTTTTGTGCTTCAGCCAAGATTGATCGGGTTCCTGATGTGTTATTTGTTGAGGTTTACACCATAAGATTTGGATTAATACTTGCTCAATCGCATGGTTTTAGGATGTGTGAGATTGAAAGTGACTCGCTATTAACTATCAAGGAGGTTGTAAAGGGTGAACGTTCTCTTTGGGAGGGGGGTGTGTTAGTTGATCAAATTAGAGAATTTAGTTCTTCATTTTTCTTTTTGTAGCTTTAATCATGTAAGTAGAGTAGCTAATAAATTTGCACATGATCTTACTCTCATCATACATGAAGTAGGAATAAATTGTTTTTGGAGTGGAGATTCTCTACCCGTGTGTAATCCGGATTTATGATATTAATGAATTCAAAGTATTCGCACAAAAAAAAGGAACAAGAGGTTGGGACAATTAAAAAGGAATGGAGGTTATTGGGAATTTTTCCTGAATAGAGCCAAGGTGGTTGGCAAAAGAAAATATAAGCGGCAAGAACTACGATCTCAGAGTGCCAATTTCGAGCCGATCTTCATTTAGCAGATTAATGATCTGCTCTGGAGGTTCACTGCAAATCGAAAGTCCACGTTGAGCGTCATGGGCCAGCATCGCCAAATAATCAGCACATCGATTACCTTCTCGAAAGATATGTCTTATCTCCACTATCCAGTCACCTTTAATGAACTCTAAGCAATCCCTTACTAGAGTATAACATGGATGAGAACTAACCAGAGAATTCTGCAGAAAATGGACAACAACAGCAGCATCCAACTCAACAATTAATGGCACACAATTACGTTCTCTTGCTAACAACAACCCTTGTCTAACACCCCATAACTCAGCTTCCAAACTACTCGTGGTACCAATATTAACCATAAACCCAACTACCCAATTTCCAGATGAATCTCGTATAAGACCTCATGCTGAAGCATGCTTATCAGAATGTCTCCTTGAACCATCCGTATTCAACAAAAAATGACCTGCCAGTGGTAGTTTCCAAGAAATCAAATGACCCGAGGCACCACCCGATTCCTTGGAAGGGAAGAACACCTTGCCAGCCTCCAAAGTAAGCTTGACGGTATATGCCAAAATCTGTTCCGCAATCAGTGTCTTCAAAGAAAATACTAACTCATTTCTCGCCTTCCATATACTCCATAATAAAATAGGGAAGAAAGAGCTCCAGTGAAAATCACCACGTGCCTAAAATATTTTAGTCCCGTTATCAAACAGCCAAGCAAAATTCTGATTGCCATCCATGGTAATCCCATACCTCCGACCAACACACTCCCAAATACCCTTTACAAAAGGGCAACAACGAAAAATATGCTCAGCCGACTCCACCTCTTCTAAGCAAAGGCGACACAAGGGATCAATTATCATTCCTTTCCTGTTTAACATCTCTATAGTATTTAAACTATTAGTAAAGAGAAGCCAACAGAAGAAGCGTACCCTTTCTGGTATCGGCAACTTCCAAATCCATGAACATTTCCCTTGCCATTCATCACTCCCCTCATGGTGCATTAAAGCACTATAAGCACTCTTTGAAGAAAATTGACCATGGCTATCCCAACCCCAGACACATCTATCTCCTTCCTCAACAGAAACAAATCGGGGTATAGCTCGAATCTCTTCCAATTTAGAAGGTGGAAGTAAGGGCGAAATAGATTCTAAGATCCAATCCCCATCCTGTCCAATGAAAGACGACACACTAGTAGCTCTATCCATCAAAATGAGATCGCCCTGCACCTCCTCAATCAATGGCTTATTCCCTACCCACCAATCGGTCCAAAACTTAGTACCACTACCATCCCCTATTCTCCAACGGGTGCCATGCCGAATACATTCTCTAGTTTGTAAAATTCCACGCTAAGTTGAAGAACATCTACCACTTTTAATCGACTCAACAAAAGGCCGTCCCTTTAAATACTTATTTCGAAATAATTCCAAACACAAGTTTTGCTTCCGAGTTTGTAGCTTCCAACCTGTTTTGGCCAGCAACGCCACATTCGATATACGAGTTTTCCTTAGACCTAACCCACCATTTCCTTTAGGTCTACAAACCCGATCCTAAGCAACCAAATGCCCATGAGACTTGACTGCCTCCCCATTCCATAAAAAATTCCGGTTACATTGATCCAATCTATCACACACCGACACCGGGAGCATAGCAGATTGCATAGTATAGATATGGATTGAGTTAAGCGTCAACTGAATCAAGGTCTTCCGACCAGCATAACTCAACACCTTACCTTTCCACCTGGCTAATTTACATAAGATCATATCAATCACGTGCTTGTAGGTATCCTTGTTAACTCTTCCATGTATAATAGGCACTCCCAAATAAGTACCCAACTCAGAAGTTAACGGGATTTCACATAATTTACTCAAGCACCTTGCCTTTTCCAACGGGACATTTGGAGAGACCTAAAGCTTTGACTTATCTAAATTCACCTGAAGACCGGAAGCTTTAGAAAAATCTGTCAAAATATCTCTAACCACTGTCACCTGACTTTCTTCAGCTGCAGTAAACAACATTAGATCATCTGCAAAAAATATGTGCAAAACTGTAGTCCCTGCTCTCGACACCTTAACTGGTTTCCAAAATTTCAAATCCACATGTTCCAATATCATATGTGACAACCTCTCCATCACCAAAATAAACAGATATGGCGAAAGCGGGTCCCCTTGCCGAAGACCCCTCTCAGGCCTAAAAGCAGGCAAACCTTCCCCATTCCAAAGAACATCAGTATCCATATTAGAAATACAGAACATGGTCAAGTCAATAAGACTTACCGGTACATGGAAAAATAGCAAAACTTCTCTAATGAACTGCCAAGACACACTATCATACGCTTTATGCAGATCAATTTTACAAATCATACCACCCTGCCTACCTTTCCTTCCCATCAGAGAATGCACCACTTCTTGAGTAACAAAAATATTATCCGTTGTACTACGGCCAGGTAAGAAACTACTCTGATAAGGGCCAACAATACGCTGCAAAATAGGCCCGAGTCTATTGACAATTACTTTAGACAAAATCTTGTAGGCCGTATTTAACAAAGTAATAGGTCGAAAATCCTTTACGGAACCAGGTCGAGGGATCTTTGGAATTAACACCATGTGAGCCTTCAATAACTCCAAATCCACCTTCCGTGTTTGCCAAGCCCTCACAACAAAATTAAGTAAGGTCTAACTCACCACCTCCCAATTCTTTTGATAGAAAATTGGTTGTATGCCGTCAACCTTAGGGGCTTTCAAGCCTTTCATGGAAAAAGTGGCAGCTCGTACTTCATCCATCTCAATGCTACGACTTAAAGCTTGTTGTTCATCCCCTGTTATCTTCAAACAGAAAGAATCATACACTGCTTCCAAAGGCTCACACCGTTGATAAGCGAAAAGCGAATTGAAAAAGCCCAACACATGTCTTCCCAACGCCACCTGATCCGTAACCCAAGTATCATCCACTTTCAAACTAACGATAGTATTTTTTTGTCGTCTTACTAACGTAGTCAAGTGGAAGAATTTCGTATTACGTTCACCCGATTGAATCCAATCTAATCGAGATTTTTGTAACCACAACATTTCTTTCTGACGCAGCACCTCATGATATTCCTGCTGCAAGCAAATCTCTAGCTCTTGTAAAAAGGAAGAACATCCAAAATCAGGGCTTTGTTGAATACCCCGGATTCTAGCCATAAGAATTCTTTTCCTTTTAAAAATACTACCAAACACCTCCTTTTTCCATACCATTATCTCCCGACCAACTTGTGCGATGGCTGAAGTCAAATTGCCATCCCCTTTATTCCAAGCTGTAGTAAACATCGACTTAAAACCCGGATGGGAAAGCCAAGCAGCTTCAAAACGTAATGGTCTATTTTCCTTCAAACTAGCCTGCACACACTCAAAATTAAACAAAATTGGGTGATGATCCGAATAAAGCCGGGGTAGAATAATCGCTTTCGCATATGGATTTGCCTGCAAGGCCAAATGGTTCCATAACACCCTATCCAATTTCTCTTGTAACACAATCTTACCACCAATTTTCTTAACCCAAGAGAACCTGCAGCCTGATGATTCTGTATCTAATAAACCGCAGCTATCCCATCTGTCCCGGAATTTTACAACTCTTCGAAACAAGTCCCGAGCATTATTACTACCTCCAAACCTTTCATTAGCCGCAACAAAATCATTAAAGTCTCCCAAGACCGTCCATGGAGAAGAGACCGAGGAAGAAAAACTACCAAGTTCCACCCAAAAGCGATCCTTCCATGTCCCATTCGGTCTAACATAAACAAAGGAAACAATCTGTTTCAAAGAATTAACCTCTAATTCAGTATGAATACATTGCGCTGTTGAACCAGCAACTACAAGATTCACTAACTCTGCCTTCCAATAAAGTGCAATCCCACTTGCCAGACCCCCAGTAGGAACTTCAAAACACCCTGAAAATTTCAAAAACCTTCCCACTTTCTGGACTTGAGAAGTATCAGCTTTTGTCTCCAATAAACATAACACATCTGGTTTAAAATCCTTATTTAATTCTTTCATTGTTCATTGGAATTTTGCGTAGCCCAACCCTTTACAATTCCAGACGATAATCTTCATAAAATCAAGCATTAGATTTTGGATGGTCAGAACCATCTTTGACTTGCATGGAGCAAACCACATCATCTTCCTCTGTTTCAAAATTCTGCTTCGAAAGTTGTCCAACAGGTTGCGCAACTTCCCTGTTACCAATATCAGACTCCACTCTCGAAACATCAATAAGAGAATTGTCAACAACAGTTTTAGAACTCATGGGCTCTTGTAACACTACTAACCGCCCCTTTTGTTGATTCCCATTCACAAACTGGGTTGGGCTATTACCACCCAAATTCTTAGTAGTATCATATTTTTAACCCCATTCTTACCCCCTTTCTTGGATGACGACCCGACATTCGGCCCACTATTGATATGGGCAGCATTAAAAGCAAAGCCCGACTTTGAAAAATCAGGTAGATGCTCAGCAAAATTTAGAATAGACTTACCCGCCTTTCTAGCATCAGACATAAAACCTCCCTTTGACACAGGCTTCGAAAAGGAAGTTGCCTCTTTTCCTTTAAGATTAGCAAGAGATTTACTCTTCTCTGTCTCTTTTTCCTTCCAAACCGACTTAGCAAATCCCGCTTTCCTCTCCCCAACAGAATCCTTCATCACGCGATGATTAAGCCTTGATTCACGCTCTGGCATCTTCTCATCACCCACCTTCTTTTGCTGAATTTTCGGCTGGACTGGGAAGCGCCGCCGGTGTTGCACAATCATCCACGGGCCAAAATTTGATTCTTTCTTCACCTCGGGTTGTGTTTCAGGAACCATCTCCGGCGTGGCAGAACTCCCTTCGGCAACTTTCCGTAACACATAGTCTTCCTTGCGATGCCCAAACACACCACATTCAAAACAGATTGTAGACAACCCCTCATACTCAATCTTCACCTGCTTCCTTTCCACCACCACCCGAGGCAGTAGAGGTTTAGTCAGATCCAATTCAACACAAACTCGAGCAAACCGTCCTCTTGCACCATCAGTTGTAACAGAATCAATCTTGATGACTCTTCCAATACACTCTACCATCTTCCTCAACGCTATTGAGTTAAAATACTCAACCGGAATGTTTGGAAAACGAATCCAAGCCACAATTTTCTCAATCTTATCAGAACAAGGCATAAACTTCGGTCGCCATTGCTGAACAGTCAGATAATGTCCTCCGATAACCCAAGGACCCCCTTCTAAAACTTTCATATAATCACTATTCTTCTCAAAAAGAATAATGAAATAATCGTGTTCAAGATCAGTGATCTGGTATTCCCCTTCTAATTTCCACAAATGCTCTATTTTGGAGGCAAGGAGGCTGTATCCCATAACCTTCCCAAGAAGCTTTACAATCAAAACATTCCTCCATGGCTTACGCATATCATCTTTCTCTTCCCTGGTAAAGCTAATACCAGCTTCTTCGCCTTCCATTTGTTCGTCATCTGAGTCCACATCGTCAACATAAAACCCTTCCTTGAGTTCATCATTAGCCCACTCCGACCAGCCACCAATACCCTTTCTCGACCCCTTCACTTTCTCGGCAAAAGTCCAACGGTTCTCAAGAGGGACAACTTCTTCCTCCTCTCTTCCCTGATCGAAATCCCCATGATTCGATGCCATAGACTGTCATGTACGCTTATACTTCTTACTATTCCGGCGAATCTCCTCCCCTCTAGGATCCGTAACTTGTGGAGCCATTCTTGTTCTCTCTTTGGCAATAAGAAAATGAACTAATGAAGTTAGGGTTATTTCAATATACATAGCAAAAGCATCGGGCTGTCCTCTATTTCGACTATCGACTCTAGATTAGCAGAGGTACGTACTCTTGACTCTTCTGATTATTTTTGTTTTTTTTTTCGCTGGTTTTCCAAAATGAGAATCTTTCTTTATATTTGTGTTATTTTTGTTTTTTTTTTAATTTTTCTTTCCTAAGTTTTTATGTTTGTATTGAACTTTCTTTGTAAGTTTTAATAATATCCTTTCGTTCATTTGTAAAAAAAAATGAAAAAAAAAACTTTCTTTATATCTTATAAAAAAATTGAATAATAATGTTCCAATTCTTACTTTTCAGCCTGCAAAATGGGAGGCATGGATCCAGGACCAGTTGATATAGGAGGACCTGCATACGTGCTTGTGTGTGCAATTATTATTGCACTCATTTGCACGGCCGTAGTGGTTTTTTTTATTGTCTGTGTCTGTCGCAGACGATTCTCCGGGGATGCACGTGTGCATCCCAACAATGAAAATTGATATTTGAATTCATGTAATAATTAGATCTAAGTACTATAAAAATAAACTAAACAAAGAATATATGTAAATAAATATAGGTGTGGTATACCTATATATATCGTGTGTAAAACTAGAAAATATATACTAAATATTACTATTTGAAACACTTATTAAAAGGTCCTACTCGGCTTCCTGAGAGCTGTTTTGACATTTAGCAAATTAAATTCAGAATCTCCCGGTTTCTTCTGCCCTTTTTTGTAATTTCAAGTTTTAAATAACTAGATTTAGTGTAAAATGCATTTGCTCTCCTTGAAAAATGAAAACGCCTCCCATCAAGTCACCACCAAAACCTTTTCGGTTCAGCCACATAACCGCTTTCGCCTCCGTTGTCTTCTTCGACCTCCGTGACCGTCGTTCCTGCCAATTGTGCCACTTTAATTGCAAAAATATCCTGCTATGGTGCTACCAAACGGCAGCAATTCCTTGAACAACTAAACCTTTCCTTTAACCAGGTTCAAAGTTGATTTCTTTTCACACACAACAAAAACTAGGACAGAAATGGAGAGAAAAAGATTGTGGTTATGATGGGTTTGTTTGCTTCTTTCGGGTTTGAGAGGTGGGCGTTTAGAAGCAGCGGCTAAACAAAATTTTACTTGTGTCTTCGTTTCTCCCACCACATCATCTCGTGAGTGTTCGGTCATTGGTGATTCATTCGTGCATCCGATATTATCTGACCATATTAAGTTGGGTTTAAATATTTTATAATCATTTTAGGTATTCGCTATCTGAGCAATTACTTTCAATAATAACTTCACACGCGCGCACATACACACACATATATCTATATCTATACTATATATAAAAGTATGAATAATGGAAAACTTTGTGCAGGCATAAATGCTTGGAAAACAATACAAAAAGAGACCTATTTTGAATTTGTAGGCCGAATTGCATTTTTGTGCAGGTTTCGTGCGACAGTTGTGCAGTCCACATGCGGCCCATGTGCAATGTCCGTATGGTGTTCGTATAGTTTGATATTTTCCATTATTCAGTATTTTAATTACTTTAAACTGCATTATTTTAATTAGGGTTATTTTAGGTATTTTTCGTACTTAGGGTTTGCCTATTTAAACCAACTTTTGTGTCAAGAAATTACTAATTAATTATTTTTACAGAGCTTGATGTAGCAATAGTCAAGTTTTTGTTTACCACATTTTTTGTTCCTACCAACACACCCTACAAATTTAAATGATGGGAGGACTTTATAATAACATAGATTTTGCATATTACATTTATCATATACTAAATTGTTTGTCATTGTGTTTATAGTGCAAATATTGTAAATGTTTGCATTAATGTTATTTAATATGCAATAATAAATAACTCATTGTCAAAATATTTTGGAAAAAAAATAATAACATTACCATATTACTAATAAGAAATTATAATTCAATATCAAATGATTGTCTATTATTTTTTACAGAGTTTGAGTAAGCTTTGGAACCAACAAATTATTCATCTTCCATGTTCACTACAACATATATGTACAAACCTAGTTCAAAATCTATTAAGATAAAAAATAATGAATATCGATTGTGGCTCTAGTAATGATTGTAATTCATTGACCATTATTTCATTATTAGTGTTAGTTTATGTGTTTTTTTTAAATTTAATCATTTAAACACTTATGCATTTCCAATTCAATGTTTATTAGTTATCATCGATGTAAGTTATAGACCCCAAAACTCAAATCCCAAATTAATTATACCTTATATAATTTGCCTTAAACACGGTTTTGTGGCAAATTTAAGGTTAGTGCTTCAATTGGGGTAAGGTTTAATGTGTCGGCTATCAAACTTTGGGTTCTATCAAATTTTGGGGTTTGACTATAAAACTTTAGGATTTGACTATCAAATTTTGGGGTTTGACCATACATGTACAATGATTTTTTGTTTGACTATCAAACTTTGGGATTTGATTGTAAATGTCTCCACTAATGCTATTTAATATGTAACAAGAAATAACTCTTCTCCCTTTTTTAGTTTTCTTCTTCTTAGTCGCGCAAAACAGAAGACCAAGCACAATTTAACATTTTCTGGTTGAGTTTCAAAACAACATCTATTTTTGCTGATACAATATGTAGTATATTGTTGTAGAGAACATAGAAATTAAACAATTTGTTGGTTCCAAAGCATGCTCAAACTATAGATGGTCAATTGGTATTAAATTATCATTTCTTATTGGTGATGTGATGATGTTATGAGTTTTTGGTCCAAGGTATTTCGATAAGTAGTTATTTTTATATAGTATTGTTGATAAATTATGATTTCTTTTTTTTTAGAACGTTTATAAATTATGATTTCAAATTATATAAAGATTGAAATCTCAATTCCGGATCCCAACTTTTGAAAAAAATCATTAATTATATACATTTGGGTGTTTTAATTTGTCTTTATTTTAATTAATTTTGATCTTATATTTATAATTCAGGTTTGAGATTTTGATGGATTTCTTATCACATTCCACCATAACTGGTTTCATGGGAGGGACTGCTATCATTATTCATTTGCGTGCAACAATTGAAAGGCATACTAATTGGTTTGAAACGTTTCACAACTCATATGTGATTTGGATTCTGCATTTTGTTTTCTCCCAAACAAAAGTGGTAAATAATTAAGAAAAGCTTAATTCTAATTAATAAAGAAATCATCTTGAAATGGCAAGTTATTAACTTCAAATTAATTATGTCTTTGTTTCTAATGCAGTGGAGGTGGCAAAGTGCTCTTGCTGGTTTAATCTTCCTTATTTTCCTCCAGAGTCCAAATTACTCGATGGATAATTCTTTTTGACATTCCAATTTGTCTCTCCAACTTGACCCTCATAATAATTAAGGAAATAAATTAAATCCAGGTTTAGCCCATAGTTATGAATATGGAGAGTTTGAGGGTAAATTCCTGGATTTTAGCCTATTATTGAATAGGGTTTTAGAAATTATGGTGAGTTTTTTGATAACACGTCAGGAGGGACAACTTGGAAGGACAAATTGAAGGATCATGTAACAATACTCGAAAATTGCAATAGCAAGGCTGCCACAATGCAACAAATTTGCAGGCAGGCCCATGGAAAAAAGAGAGAGCGTTGATCATTAAATTCAATTAATGAATTGTATAACTATAAAGACCAAAAAAAAATTGTATACTAATAAAAATTTCAAATTTCAAGGATAAAAGAGTGATATTACTCCATTTCTATTACAGTTGATAGGAATTGGGAAATATTCTAGTGATTAAAATTTGTAAGGAATAATCTTAATCTATTGCTCTAATGAGTTTTTTTCATATTTTTTTTTTTACTCATGAACATGACCTTGAAATGGATTATACAATAGGAGTTAGTCCTCTCCTTTCCTATAATCTCACCCCGCTCATCCCAGATTTCGAACCCGAAACCTCCTACAAGAAGTTCCAAACTCTTAACTACTGGGATGTCCCTTGGAGATTTTTTCATATTTTCATTACACTCCTTGATAATTCCCTTGAATTTTCCCCCCTCTTTTTAAGTATAATGTAGTTTTATTTCTTGTATATCTGGACAAAAAACTTATTAGGTGTGCATGTTTGGTGTTCCATTATTAGTAATTATTGATCTTTAGTTCTTATCATTGTATCTATTCGATTACTTTATGATAGTTGAATTTGGAAATTCAACAATTTATTGATAACAGAATTATAGTTGAAGCTTGGCGAGATGACGAGATCCAGCTGTTTTCTAGACTTCCTTTATGATTGTTTAGCTTTTTTATTTATTTATTTATTTATTTATTTATTTATTATATGAGTCAAATAAGTGTAATTCAACAAATGTAGAGAGAGTTAGTACAGCAAATAAGGATTAAACCATCAGCACAAAAACAAACAACATATCAAAGGAAAGCATTCAAAAGGAGGAAACGAAAGCCACTAAGCGGGGCGGATCCATGAATGATATATAGTGGGGGCACACAACACACTAGTACTAACTTTATATAAAAAATAAATATAATTTATCTTTAAAAAATTTATATAATTTAATAATATACATAGAAAACTTTACATCAAATAAAAATATAACAAAAATTCTCTATGAATTTTCATAATTTTTTTTTATTTAATTGAGCCAATCTATTCTTATTATGAATACTGCAACAGCATATACAAAAGAAAAATAAAAAAGTGATTGGTTAAGGTTGTGCTTAGTAGACCGGTGCAGTAGCGGTGCGATTGACACTGTTTAGCAACTGTACATATGGGATTACACTGTACAGATTAGATTAGGTACTGTACAGATGGGATTATTAGAGCAGCGATTGAAACAGAGTTTACACTTAAGCTCCGTTTGGGCCCAAAACGGTGGTGAAACGGTCAAACAGTGGTGAAACGGTTACAGATAAAAAGCATAAGATGGTAAGTGGTCTAACCCCTACAAGAGTGAGAGCATAAGTTACATATCCAAAAGAGCATTTGTTGAGAGGGTCTTTCACGCTCTCTGTCCAAAAGTGATTAGTCTCAGTTAATGACTGGAGATCCCTTGAGTTAAACAAATAAGAAAGGGTATAGAAGGTATATAAGAGTGTGGAGTTAGCTATGACTTGTGAAAGATAAAAATGAAATTTAGAAATATAAAAAAACAAAAGATACAGATGACCAAGGTGGGATTAGTCATAGAAAATAACTATTGTGTATGGAGTTGATGTGTAAATTATTTAGTTTTTTACTATATTTTTTTTGGATTTTATCATATTTAGTGGGGGCACAACTACAAAAACAAAACACCCCAAATTTATTTTTTAATACATTTCAAAGAGACTGAAGGATTTCAGTGGTGGCACGTGCCCCAATGCCACCATACTGGATCCGTCCCTGTCAATAAGTTAGCTAGTTAGAAAATAACTTAAGCTTTAAAAATAGCAAAATGTGGGTAATGGGTAATGGGTTTATAATGGATTTTTAGTTGGAACCAAAAGGACTTGTGTGCACCAACAAGTGGTTGGTTCAAGTGGTTTGGCACTTGTTCCCCTTAAGCAAGGTCTCGGGTTCGAGTCTTGTGAATGGAGAAAACCATTGTTAGGAGAGCTTTACCCCCAAAGTGGACCAAACCGGCTCAAACAAGGTTAACTTGTAAATATACAAAAAAAAGGACTTGTGTGCCGAATTTGAATTTCTTTTTGGACAAGGTTACAAGTATTACTAAACCCTCCTACTAAGGGTATTATCAATATCCAATTTCTAATGTCATTCTTTTTAAATAGATTGTACACCTCTAATAGTAGGGGGTACGTAATACCATGGAGTTTAATACAGGTATCAACGGATATATCGAACGGATATATCGACGGATATATTGAACGGATATATCGGCGGATATATCGAGGTATCGATGAAATTCAAAAATAAGTGGTTCAAAATGCACTAAAACGACAGATATTTATAGTAAACGTTTGAATTTTGTCTTGAAATTTTGACTAATTCTTATTTACATATTTCCACATATTTTAGAATCAAGATATGATTAATGGAGTATATGTAGATATTATTTTTATTATTTTTATATTTTTTACTGCGAAAAGTGTATATAATATGTATAAATCAACTATACTAATTTAAACATACATTTATTTTATATTCAAAATGATGGTTACCAAATTAATCACTTCATTAAATGTAAAAAATTATATGATTTCTTTTCTGAAGCAAGAAAGTACTAGATCATATTTATAAATGCATTATTTTACATTATTTTAGTCACAAAACACAATCCAAAGTACAAATACAACCTCAGTACCACATTGAATTTCTTGCAGGCTCAAAATCACTACTACCGTAGTTACCACTGCTATGACTTCTACTAGGCATGGATGTATCATCTCCCCCGGGGGCGTTAATCCAGTTAAAATATTCAAGCCATGACATATAAGGTTTATAAACCACCATATAATTGTGCATATATTCCAAATATGCCTCTCGACTAATACTTGTTAGCCATCCAATAGGGGGACACTCACCCGAAACTGCGTCCGCGTTTGGCTGTTGCACCGGATGCTCATTATAAGTCGGTTGTTCAAGTGGATACTCTGGATACATGTTAGATGAAATCGATGATTCAAACTCATTTGCTCCAGATCTAGTACCATAACTATAATTTGATTCAAAATGCCCTCCATATCCAAATGAACTAGATGCAGTCGTTAAGCTCATTGAGCTAAATTCATCAGTGAGTTCACGCATTGCTCTTCTCCCATTTCTATTTTTGGCCCCATGCCCAGCTCTACGAGATCCATGATCTTCATCTTGTGTTGCATGTGTGAAATCTGCCTCACATGGAAAAGGACTGTATGGTACATAATCACTCCCATAATTGTCACCATACCTGCTTGCATCTTCTGCTCCACTTTGTCCATCCCCACCTTGAGTACCTGTTGTTGTAGTTCTGCCTTCATTTGAATGAAATTTTATTATCGAGAAACCCGAGCCTATCTCAAACTGAATCACTTAAACGAAACAATTATTTGTATTACTATTACCACAATTTTGTATAAATGACTTCAATTGCTAATATTTTTGAAAAAATGAAATAATTCATCGAAATGTCGCTTATATTTTTAATCCTTAATGTAAAAACGAAAAAAAAATATTTAATTTAATATGGATATTTACGGATATTTACGGATATATCGAGATTTATCGAGATATCGATAAATATCAACGGATACACAGATATATCGACAGATATTCCGTGACATTGAAATTTTTATGGATATTTATATCGAGGGGTACAGATATCGGATATATCGACGGATATATCGAGGTATCGACGGATATTTAATTCCATGCGTAGTACTCAAACTCTTTCCTTTTCTTTTTCCCACTTTATATTGGCCACAAACACCAAACCTTAATAATTATTCCTTACTCTCAATAATTACTTCATAGTTCACACACACGCAAGCGCGCACACACATATATAAACAAATTAAAGATATATTGCATAAGTATTCGACACTACCCTACCATATCATCTCGAGAGTGATTCATGAAAGTATTCGAAGCTACCCAACCAACTTAAGTAGAGTTAAAGTTATTTTATAACTGGGTTAGGATATGGTTTGGATCGTTTTAATAATCATGGCGGGTTAGGTTAATGTTCGGATGGTGATTGAATAATAAATTTGTATTTATATCATTATATGTTATATGGAAAATTATTATGTTAGTGGAGTTTAACAGACTACACATATGGGGTTAAGGGTTGATACATGTCCTTTAGGGAATAATTTTGAATTTTAAAAATAAAATTAAATCAGAAAATGAGTGGAGTCCAAATTTTACTAATTACTCATGTCATATTTCTACTTATAAATTATTCATAAGCAACTTAGTTGATTGTTAAAAATATTATTTTTTACTTTGATTTGTTATATATATTACACAAGTTAATTTTTATTTATTAGTTTTATTTCAATTGATTTATTGTTATTTAATTATAATGCCAAAAAATTTAAGTCTTCTCTCGAGTTCGAATAACTAAACGAGTATTTTTATTTGGGTAAGGTAAGGGTAGCAACACAAATAACAAAATCTCTAAGCCATTGATGTCTAGAAAACAATAACTAAACAACAATGATTTCATTTTTGATTGCAAAAAAGAAAAACAATAACTAAACTGTGCCAAAAACACAATCACATCGTACTTGATAGAAAGTTCAAAATAGCTCATCTTTAAAAGCAAAACATTTGCCTAATTTTTTTTTCCAATATAAACGAAAGGATATATTTAGAAGGAAAGGAAATTATGCTCTTACACACCATAATTAGTCATATTATGGAAAAAGCACATATTGGAAAAATTTAAGCACATAGCCTCCTTTGAGTAATTCCATCTTTTCTTTTCTAAGAAAAAAAAAATTCTAAAACCTTTCCAAATAACAATTCCCAGATTACCTTCGAGCGGAGTTCTTCAAGTGCATCATTTTCATTGAAAGATGAGATCCCTTTTTTTTTTTTGAAAGGCAAATAAGACTATGTTTGCTAATGGAGAACATTTTCTATTTTCCATCTCCAAAAATATCAAAGAAACTAGGTAGTGCCACAACATGTGCTAATGCAAATAAGCATAGTTTTAGAGAATGGAGATGACAATGGAGTGAAAATCTCAAAATAAAATAAATATGTTCTTCATTTTCCACTCCATTATCATCTCCATTCTCCAAAAATGTACTTGTTTTTATTGACACATGTTGTGGCACTACCTAGTTTCTTTGATATTTTTGGAGATGGAAAATGGAGAATGTTCTCCACTACCAAACATAGCCTAAATTTTTTGAAGAAAGATAAGATTCCTTTTCATTCCGAAACCTATTCCAGGATTCACTCTTTCCATCCCCAGTGAAACTTAATAATTTTAGTTTGTCTCTATGCCTAATGATGCACTAAATAGCCTAAATTTTCTTCTTTTGAAAAGCATTAGCATTTATTAATTAAGGAAAGTTGAATATACAATAAGAACTCAGAAGCCAACCAACAAGACAAGCACCAAATCTTCATATTACTACATTGAATTTTTACTCTGTATCAGAAATTGCATGACTGACTCACATCTTCTAAAAAAAAAAAAATTGTAGGACAATCGAGGCATGGACTTCGTAACCAATCATATCAGAGAAAGGCGCGGTAAGTAATTCTTCATAATTCTAAATTAATATCTTTAATCTCAATACTTCTGGATTTGTTCTTACTATTCACTCTGCATTTCAGTCTTATTTGACTTTAGTAAGCCTCCAATCCCGACAATTGACGAGGGAGCGCGTTATGTGATATTGGTATGTGCAATTTTGATTGCACTTCCAATCTGGTATATTGTGTATATCTGTTGCAAACGTTTTAGAGGGGATGCACATGTCCATCCCATGGTAGAGATGGTGGAGGCTGGTGCTGTTATGAATAATTAATCTATAGTACTTTAAATAAATTTGATAAATAATGTAAAAAGGTGGTTTACTTCAATATTTTGTGTGTAAAAAAATATAAACAAAAATGATATATATTAAAAAAAAAGTAGTCTAGCTAAGGGCATTTAAGAGAATTGTTTGAAAATGCAGATACCAACTTGTTCTTTTCCTTTTCTTTTTCTACAACTTGTCAGGCAACTTGCTCCGGATTCATGGCTGTAAACTTTGAACAAGTTGCACAAATGTAGCACAATATCAAGGAATATCATGGAAAGGACTTTAAATACAAAATTGTACGGACTTTGTACAAATATTACACATGGGTCGCACATTATCAAGGAATATCATATAGAGGCAACAAGTATAGGAGTTTTTAACCTTGAAGTGGAATTGATGCAATCAAATAATTTTTCAGGCAATCGAAATATGGAACTATTGCATATGGGAATTAACTCCAGAAAGCTTGCATATGTACTAGAAGGTGTAAGCTAGCCACCATTTTGTGAACCATTGCATTTCATGATATGATGGAGCTCTTTGTTTGTTAGCCACATTTGGATCCATTCCTTGATGTTAACATCCCTAAACGCATCACACATTTCAGCCCTAAAGAAGAAGAAAACCAGATTGCCCTGGCAAAGGTGCACTCCTAGAACAAGTGTTCTATTGATTCAATCCCTTCCATAGCTACTTCCACCCTTGTTCATTTTGTTGATTGTCTTGAAGATTCAACTCCTCTTTTTGGAGTTGATTAGATGCTGACTTGACACTATAGTCCCTTGAGTTGTCATATTTCCAGACCACTTTGTCCTCCCCAAACCCCTCCCAAAATCGAAAATTCCCTATTCATTAACAACATGTTTGGTTCAGTGTAATGAATTTGGTTGTAATTGCATTTAAATTCAGTGGGAATTTAATTGGGCTGGACTTGGGCTGAATGGGCTTTTCAATTGTTTGGTTCAAATGAATTGAAGTGTACTGAATTAGAAATGCTTGAATTGGATCGACAAACAAGGAAGATTACGCTTTGTAGTACCGACAGGAGTACCCTTGTAGTGTTAGCAACAAACAAATTAAGGTATATTTTACTCCTTATAATCCCACCTAGCTTTTCAATAGCAGTAGCATAGGGACCTTATCATTTGTTTATCCTCTCCTCTGTTCTTTCCCCTCTCCCATTTCCCCCTGCCCCGACTCTAGATTTAGCAAAGGTCTTAACTCTTCGAAGGACAAGGGAATTGGTTGAAAATGCGGATGCCAACTTGTTCTTTTCCTTTTCTTTTTCTGCAACTTGTCAGGAAACTTGCTATGGATTCGTGGCTGCAAACTTTGAACAAGTTGCACAAATGTCGCACAATATCAAGGAATATCATGGAAAGGACTTTAAATACAAAATTGTCAAATCACAAAAATAACCCTAACTCCAGTTTCTTAATTTTTTCTTTACATATATATATATATATATATATATATCCTCTCCTCTGTTCTTTCCCCTCTCCCGTTTCCCCCTGCCCCGATTAGATTTAGCAAAGGTCTTAACTCTTCGAAGGACAAGGGAATTGGTTGAAATGAGGTTGGCAACTTGTTCTTTTGCTTTTCTTTTTCTGCAACATGTCAGGAAACTTGCTCTGGATTCATGGCTGCAAACTTTGAACAAGTTGCACAAATGTTGCACAATATCAAGGAATATCATGGAAAGAACTTTAAATACAAAATTGTCAAATGACAAAAATAACCCTAACTTCATTTTCTTAATTTTTTCTTATTATCTATACATATATATACAAGGAGGATCTTTCGAGTCTTTTTACTTTCTTTTAAGAAGAGTTGCTTATTTATCCAGGATTTAACCATTCATACCACATTTGAATTCCAGAAATTAATAAAGATGTAAAGATGTTTACATTAAAGGCTATATATAGTTATTTAAGATTCATATGCATATATAAAACAAAAAACTTCATTTAGCTTACAATGAGCAATAAATTTATTTATGGGGATATACCATATAGTATATCAATCAAGTACAACTATAGCAATTTTTTTCCTACTCAATTAAGTACAATTATATCTTCTTCTACTGACACAATCTCTATTAATTAAGTAGAGATTATATAGCAACTTTTTTTCTTCTACATATATAGCCTCCATTGGCTCAAAAGATACCCTCTTGTCACCTCCACATATAGGGCTTAGTAAGAGTTCAATCATCTGCCATTGTTTTCTACCTGCCATATATAGTAATGAAAAAAATTATTAGATCTTCTACATCAGACCCTCAATTTTTCCTACTTTGACAAACTATTCATAATAAGGGAACATGGAGTAATTAGTTGGTAGTTTAGCACTAGATTTAGCTCCTAGTTTCAGCAGATGAGATTTACAGGATAAGTCCCTAAATTTAGGACATTAGTTAGCCAGGATTTTAGAAATTGTAGGAAAAAATCTGATTTGTCAAAATCTTATTGGTAAGGACCACAGATAATGTGGTGGACCCGATCCACCTAATAATTTCTCCTTCTTCTGGTTCACTTTTTCTCTCTTTATTATTCTTAATTATGGAAGGTTTAAATGGTTATTACAATTTCCTTGTTTATAATTTTTACTTATTTCATTTCCTTTCTAGTAATTAAAATTTCTTATGGTAGTAAACTCTAAATATTATTGGTATATTGCCCTTTTCTGAAATTTTTCCTAAATTTAAATGAAACTACCAACTAACTTTTCAAACAAATCTACCAACCATTTACTATCTACAAATTTAATTTTAAAAAGAAATATATTTGTGAAAGTTTTCAATTAAAAATTCATAAAAATTAAATAACTATATTACTGTTGTGCCAAAAATCTCTTTGGAGAGTTTCTGCGAAAACTACTTAATGACAGCATAGAGGCGTGCCAGTCAATTTGCTGAAATTGACAAAGAGAGCTTAAACAACTAGGTCTGGTGTAAACACAGCAGATTAAAAATATCAGAGCGATTTGTGGGGACTGGATCAAAGTCACACCGGAGCATTTAAATCATTGGATCCACTAGATTGACTTCCTAAAAGAGATTGAAACAAGAACAGGGGGAAAAGAGCAATTTGATTGCTGTCTTTTCTTAAATAAACAAGAGATTGATGTTTTTACGTCCGTAGAAGAGATTGAACAAAGAAAATATAAAGAACGAGTAAGAACTCGTGATGAACAAGAGTAAAAAGGTGTGGAGCCAGAGAGAAAATAAGCACGAAGCTTGTTTTTTGCGCGGAGCAAGTTTGTGAAGTGTAGAACTTGATTTGAGACTCTGGAACTGGTTCCTTTATATAGGGGGCGGCATGGGCCTTGAAATCTGGTGGGCTTTACTTGCTGAGGAAGTCGAACTCGTCTGATTGATCGGAGGAAACTTCCAGGAAGTTGCAGTGAAGCTTCCTTCTCCTTCTAGTTGCTGCAGCAGGTGATAGGAGGGTGAGGAGAGGAGAGGAAGGATGAGTGAGGCATCCCTCATGATGATGGGTGACTTCCCTCTCATGATACCAAGTATGATGAGGTACTTAGGTAGCATGAGGTGCTGGATAAGATCTGTTGTATCAGGTGTAGTCCTTCTTGCCTCCAATGAGCTGAAACTACTAAATTGGCTGAGAGGTGACCTTGGGTATTGGAGTATGACACCTTGGCCACGAAATTACTCATACTTAGCCATATTTAGCTCTTCAAATCACGAAAATATCCTCTCACTGAGAACTATGGCTAAACCGGGGTGATAAAACCACTTTGTCCTTAATTGAAGAAGATGTAAAAGTTGCAATCGAGCTTGGATTGAGCTCAAACTTCACCAGTAGGGTGAGCCATAGACCATGGTAAAAATTTTGGCTTGATTTGAGCCTTCCTTCATAGTAAACTGGACTTCTCACCTCAAACTGTCCTTAAATAAAAAACTAGCATAAGTTTTTCATTCTAAGTCTGAATGAGCTGAAATTTTGCCAAGGGACTTAGAATATTTCCATGAAACTATGTAAAAAATTCGAAGTAAAACAGTGCTCTCCTTGATGGTGAACTAGGTTTCTCTCCCTGTATTCTCCTTAAATGAAAAACTAGCATAAGTTTTTCATTCTAAGTCCAACGAGGCTGATTTTCCACCAGTAGACTTAGATTATCACCATAAAGCTATGGGAAAAAATCTAAGTAAAACTGAACTCTCTAGCATAGAGAAGTTGGTTTGACACCTCAAACTGTCCTTAACTGAAAAACTAGCATAAGTTTTTCATACTAAGTCTACTTGAGATGAAATTTCACCAAGATGACCTACATGTATCAAGGAACATCATAGTGAAACCCCCTTTTGGAGCCGCACTCCCTAGCTAGCTCAATTTCCTTGATTTCACCTTTTTGTCCTTAAATGAACAAAATGCAAATTTGCCTCCCGGGGGAGTACTACTAGCTGGGCGGCTTGACCACTATACTAGGGTGGTCGCGTAGGAGGGGGGTGAGTGATAATATCTCACGCCTCCCTTAGTTCAGTAAGTGTTTGACTTGCTGATAAACTCTTGCTCCCTGCCTCCTCAGTGCAAGGGGTGAGGAGACTACATCCTATGACTAAGGTGGCCTTCCCTGGGTATGGAAAAGACTTAGATTATTTTATTCCATGGTATTTCTCCCACCTACATGGTCAGATAGCCTACAACTCCTTTCCTTACTCTCTGCCTGCACTATCAGGCTGCTGTATCTCGGGAAGCTGCACCCTTAAGGCTTGTCACACCACATCCCATAGGTAGGGGCGGCATACTAGGAGTAATTAATGATAATCATTCCAAAAATAATAATTACTGATCGGTCGTTGAACAAATCACAAAATAAATCCCCACAAACCAATAACTATTAGCTAGGGCAAGTAGGGGTCGAATCCACAGAGAAGGTAGAAGCAAATTAAAGCCAAATCGTACTAAAGAAAATCTTACCGAAGGGAATTTTTATGGGTTTTCAAATAATTAAACTAAACTAGGAAAACAATTAAATAAAACTAAACTAATGACTAAGAAAGCAATTTAAGAAAAACAATTAATTAAAAGCATACTTCTTCTCCTTTAGGTAACTATTTTGATCAAGTAAATCATGGATCATAGACACCAAGTATGAATTTGACTTAAATTGCAATCAATTAAGAATCATAAATCATCCCAAATCGGTATATAGCCTAAGACGTGGAAATCAACTTTCATTAGAACAAAGTAATCCTCTTAATCTCTTAAACAACTCTATTTGAATAAATGGTCTAGGGCGAGGACTCCTACTTTCCCTAACATGCTACTAGTCAATCCCTCTTCGTTCGGTCCAGAGATCAACACTTTTATTCCATCAACTAGTTCCAGAATAAAGCATTAAGATTATTACATGCTTAATTAAAACCAAACTCACCTACACATATTCCCGTTCGGCCTATAGGTTTCAATAAGGTTTGATATCCCATTGAACTAGGACTCCTAAGCTCAATTGTTACTTTGAATCAATGATTCTAACTATAGCATTCATACTCATTAAGATAAGTTGGCCACCAAATCTATCAAAACATGAACACATAAGATGAAGTACAGAGATAAGAAACATATTCAAACAGAAAAATCAAATTATTAAGAACAAAAGTCTCACCATAGATTTATTGATAAAAAATACCTAAGAAAAAGAAGTATAAAAGTTTAGCCTCTCATGGATTGGAGTTTCCAATCCATGAGAGATTGAAAACTTACAAACCAAAGAGGAAAAGAGGAGGAGGCGGCTACCTCCTCTCCAAACCGCAAAACCTAGAAAATAAGGAGAGAAAAGTTGTAGAAAGATATGTTGTGGGTGTTACTAGGGTTCTAGGATAAGAGGGTATATATAGGAGGCTGCCTAGGGTTTAATTTAGAGTTCTAGATGGCTTAAAAAAACCCTAGGGACGTGCTGGGCTTCTCTCCAAGTCTTCAAGCTAATCAAAATAGGATTTTGGGCTCAATTTGGTCAAACCCGCAAAACAGGCCCAGGACAGTTTCTGTCCGCTGACTTCAGGGGCATTTTGGTCAATGAAAACGTCTGAACTGGGCTTCGACCAAAACACGAAAGTTGTATATCTTGGAGTTAGCTTTCTAACGGCTACTCATTTGCCTCAAACGGAGCACTGGATCAAAAGTTATGGCCAAAATACAGAAGGGTCACCAAATCTGGAAACAATTGGAGAAGCTTCAAGAAGAAGTGACGTGGTGGCTGTCTGACGCGCGCGCATGTGCTGGCCTCGACTCCCCCTGGGCACCCATCTCAATGGCTTGTGCACCTAGGGCGTTGGCCTTAGGCCCCAGGTAGCCTGCTCCCATGTGTGGCTGGGTGGCATGCCCGATTGGCGCTGGGCGCCCATGCGGCAAGCTTGGTGCCCCACCTGGTTTGCCTCGCGCCCCATGTGCTCCAGTGCTTCAACGCCATTTGACATGTCTTATTGCCTTGAAATTCAACTTTGCCCCTTTTCAAACTCTTGAAAATCAATCTTATGATGATAAAATTGACTCTTCAAGCTCTTCATTCACGATCATATTGGCTCCATTCTTCATCCAAATTGTCCTTGGAAAAATTTGTGTAAATAATCATCCAAAAAGGCTCCAAAAAGGTACAAAATTGGTGATTTCGCACTTTTCTTCACTTTAGCACCTATAAACACAAATATACCAAATATAAGGCATAATCAAGCATAAAATACCCAAAAAGCATAGGAAAATGACCATAAAAAAATGCATAATTTTGGTATGATCAATTACTAATTAATTTAGTAATTAATTTTGGCCTTTATTTAATTAATTGCAAGATTTCTCCTAATTCTGATAGAATCAGGGTGGTACAGAAACTAAGTTTCATCAGGATTCCTGATCAAATCCTGACCACTAATCTTGATCTATATTATGCAAAGACCAATTTACCCTCAATTGTAAATTGAGATATAAACAATGCCCCCCCAAGCTTAAGTCCTTAATTAAAAAGGATTTGAGCTTGTATATAAGGAAATTGGTCTTGGGCCAAAATCTTTTCCTCTTATTTTCTTCCAAACCGTCGACCTAGCTCTTGGAACCCTACTTAGCCGAAAATTTCAGCCTCTTTTCAAGCTCCAATGGCCTCCAAGGATCAAAGCAAAAATCAACCACCAAAGCCTCCATCCATGCCAAACAATTCAAGTTGCAACTCCTTGTTCATGGAGGCTTCTCAATCATTGGCAAGGGCTAAGAAGTTTGGATCAAACTCTCTTGATGGAAGCTCCAATTCGGCACAAACAAGGCCAAGAATTGATTCCATGGTGATTGATCCCCAATCGGCACACAACCAAGGTAATTACTCCATGAAATTTCAATTTTTGAATTTAAATTCATCAATTTTCCTTTCATGCCATAATCCCTAGCTTTGATGCATGGTTGTGTCGACTTTGAGGGTGAACTTCGAGTAATATAGCTGCTGGAAAATAAGTAATTAACTTGATTTAGCAATCAAATTAATTAGGTTAAGAAATTGGCAAAAAACCCTAGCTAAAACCATGTAAGTTTCGGCCAAGTGCTTTGATTTTGCCATAGATCTTTAGCTTAACATGTTGCGGCGTAAATTCATGAAGAATCCAACATGAAACATGCTAATTATGTCGACTTAGGGGCTGTTGAAGTCGACATTAGGGTTTCCTAACCCTAGTTGGAGTTTTCGGCCTTAATTGACTAAAACTCCAAATTCAATTAGGTTTAAGAGTTTGATTAAACCAAAATTGACTAGGAGAGGTTGTAATCCTCATAAAATCAGGTTGTAATCAAGTGAACACAAACCTAATTGGACAAGGATATAAACCCTAGCATGCCGCAAACCCTAATTGCAAAAATTAGGTTAGTTTTTGGCGGCATGCAATTTAGTCCTTAGGGTTTATGTAATTTTTGTAATTTTCGGCCTAAGTGATTAAATTGGCCAAAAATTCAGGGGGTAAACTCATAAAATTAGGTTATATCACATGAACATAAACCTAATTTGATGAATCAAGCAATCCCTAATATGCCGAGCCCTTTTTTGCAAAAAATCGCAACTTTGGCGGCAAATTAGCTAGCTTGAGGAATTAGGGTTTTTGTGATTTAGGCAAAATTGATTAATTAAGCCAAAAATAAGGGGGTTTAGTGAGTTAATTAGGTCACAATGATAACCTAATTTTGAGAATTCCAAAGCCCTAGCACACTGCAGCCCCAAATTGCAAAAATTTGCAATTTGTGCGGTTTGCAATTGTACCCCTAGGGTTGGAATTTTCATTATTTTGTTATTTTTGACTTAACTGATAAACTTAGCCAAAAGTAACTATTAGGTCTGGGCTTAATTGTTTCAAATTTCAAAATTTGAAACTTAATTTCGATTGTAAGCCTAAACCCTAGCATGCCATGTCCTTAATTGCAAAATTTGCAATTCAGATGGCATGCAACTAAGGTTTCGGCCTTATGGCCAAAAATTGGTTTTAATTCTCTAAATAATTATTAACATAATTAATATTTGTCATTAATTAGTGTTTTTGCCAAAATAAAAATTATGAAATAATTTTAGGTGGTAAAAATTGAATTTTTACCAACTTATTAACAAAATTGAATTAACAACTTTGTTAATTTTTGTTTTGTAGGAAATCTTGTTGCAGAAATTCCTTCCAACTTTGAACTTGAGCTGGCTATTGGAGATATTGACATATTCCTTGGGAATGCCAAACAAGCTGCTATGAAAAAGGACGTTGACACCATCCAGAGGGCTATTGACATCTTATGTGCTTCCCAGGGTTGAACCTCACATTGTTCAGTTCTGGTGCGATTTTCCTATCCTCTTCAAGGTGTTTGTTGCTGAGTACAATCTCACTTCCACGGCTTTGGCTCATCTTCATTTAGCAAGGGTTGATTTTCTCACATGCCTTGGAGGGCTTGAACTTGAAATAGTGAAATTTCATGAGATCACAGCCCCTACTAAGGATGAAAGGGAACTCATGGCCCTGCTAGAAGAGCTTAAGTCTCAGGTTGTAGCTGTTGAGAATACATTTAGCTCCTTGAAAGCCAATAGGGAGCAAGCGATCATAGAGAAGAACAAACAGCTTGAGGAAGCCGCTGGCACCTTGGATGACTTCCATAAAACCAATGAGGAATTGGGTGCGAAGTACTACCAACTGAATCAGTTGACTAGCATCTTCCAGTCTTGGAAGGCCAAGCTTCCCAACTACTTCAGTGTTTACAATGGAGATGACCCCTTCTATGACGTGGAGGACGAGATAACTGAGGTTCTGATGAGGATGAATAGTTCCTTAGTCCTAGGTCTAGGACTTTATCTTTCATATTTGCTTTTCTCAAGTGACTTTATGACTTGAAGATTTTGTTTCATGGGTTTATTTCAATTTCCAAACAAGTTATGTTTTGTTTTGAATTGGTGGCAATGGATTTTAGCCAACTTCAAATTTAATGGCCTCTATTTGTTTTAGCCATTTTACTTAAACAAAATTCTTGTCAATTTTAATCTCATGGCCTTATGATAAAACCACCAAGATTTGAAAATACTTAGGATTTTATTTGAAACTAAAATTGCCAAAATACTCAGTAAATTTTCGGCAATTTAGCCCAAAATCCCTAGGAAATTCGGCCTTCCCTATTTAACTAAGGCCAAATTTTGAAAAGAAGTAAACTCCACAACACTTGGACAAATTTTGCCATCTATAGTACTTAGTGGCAAAAATTTTCAAAATTCTTATTACTTAACAAGTAATAAATTTTTTTTATTTTATTTTTAAAGCCACAGAAACGCAATTGGGGTGGCTAAGTCCATGAAGCGTGTTAGTTTATACTACACTTTAGTGAAGCAAGTGGTCGTGAGTTGAGTCATAGCCACTTCATCTGGTTCCTCCTCCATCTCAAGTTCAGGACTTGGATCAAATTTTGCTTCCCATGCTGTTGGGTAGTACTTCTTCAGGTAACGCCTATTGATGAACTTCCTATGGGACTCCCCATCTTCATCTTCCAACCAATAAGCACTGTTTTGAAGTACTTTCTTGATACGGAATGGTCCTTCCCACTTAGGATACCATTTCCCACGTTTCTTTGATCCGAGAGGCAAGAAAGCTTTCTATACTAGTTCACCTTCCATTAAACTTCGATGGCGAACTTTCTTGTTGTAACTTCTTTCTTACTTCTTCTTTTGTGCTTGTAGATGATTTAGAGCTTCCAACCTTCTAGCATCTAAGTCTTCGAGCTCAATCATCATGGCATCGTTGTAATCATATCATTGCAAGTTATTTTGAAAGGCAACTCTGGTTGACTTAGCCAAAAGTTCCATAGGAACCATCGCATCATGGCCGTATGTTAGACTAAAAGGACTCACCCCAGTACTTGAGCGCTGTGACATGCGATATGCCCAGAGGGCTTTTGGCAAGACACGATCCCATTTACCAGGTTTGTCTTTTATCATCTTTTCTATGATGCCTATCATTACTTTGTTAGAAGCTTCAGCCTGTCCATTAGCCTGCGCATAGTATGGCGTCGACTTAGCGAACTTTAGGCCAAATTTTCTTTCCAAACTCCTTGTGATCTCACCGTCAAAGTTAGTACCTTGATCAGTGGTGAGTGTTTCAGGAATTCCAAAGTGATAGATGATATGTTCCTTGATGAATTTCTTGATATCATTATGAGCTATGCCATTCAGACCTTTAGCCTCCACCCATTTAGTGAAGTAGTCTGTGGCAACTATAATAAAACAAACTCCTCCCTTGGCAGGTGGGTAAATCTTTTAAATGAGATCGATTGCCCATCCTCTAAACGGCCAAGGTTTTATTATAGAATGTAGCTCTTCTGATGGAATTTTTCAGATAGGAACATACTTTTGACAAGCTTGGCAACCTTTGGCAAATTCCATGCAATCTTTCATGATGGTTGGCCAGTAAAAGCTATGACGGTGTATAAACCATCTCATCTTTCTTCCAGCTTGGTGTGCACCACACAAGCCTTCGTGCACATCCTTGATAACCTTTCTAGCTTCGTCATTTCCTAGACATCTCAATAAAGATCCGTTTAAGTCCTTTCGATAGAACTCATCAGCCAAGATGGTATAGTGCACAACTAGAGTTCTGATTCTCCTAGTAACCTTTAATGGTGGGTTTCGGAGGTAATCAAGAAAGGGTTGGCGCCAATCATCAAGTCTGTGTACTAAGTTGTACACTTCTAGTACGTTATCTCTAGTAAATATTGAAGGTATGATTCTCCTTTCAATATTTATTACCTTTTTCCAGATGTCATCTAGAAAGGAACTACCAGAAGCAAGTTGTGCAGCAAGGTTTGCACTTCCGTTCCGGTGTCTTGGGATGTGTTTTATCCTTACATCATCAAATTTTTCTAACAATTGCACTGCCATTGCATAATATGGTAGCAAAGATGGACCTGTGCAATTGAACTCTCGAGTAAGTTGGTTAATAACCAACAAAGAGTCTCCTTTGATGTGTATTGTGGATACTTTCATTTCTCTGAGTAACTCTAAACCAATGATAAGTGCTTCATATTCGGCTTGATTGTTAGTACAATCGAAGTCTAGATGAAAAGACATCATGGTAATTTCATTACACGGAGAAATGATTACGACCCCTGCTCCTGCTGAGTTAGAACTGTCAAACTCTAATTCCCATGGTACCAAAGACACCTCAATGACAAAGTTTTAATCTTCAAATTCTTCCCCCAGTTCTAAGCAAGGGTGGTCGGCCAAAAAGTTTGCAATGGCTTGACCTTTGACTGCTTTCTGAGGTATGTATTTGAAGTTAAACTCAGCGAGTGCCAGACACCACTTCCCTAAGCGGCCTCTAAGAAAGGGCTGAGTCAACATGTACTTCACCACTTCAGTTTTAGCAATAATACAGACATCCAAGTAAAGCATATAATGTCTATGTTTTATTGCTGCGAAATAGAGTGATAAACAAAGCTTTTCAATAGGACTATATCTTGATTCTACATCAGTAAGAGTCCTACTTAAGTAATATTACTGCTTGTTCCTTCCCTTTACCTATACCTTGAGCCAACAAGGATCCAATAGAGGATTCAGTGGCTGAAATGTACAAGTACAAAATTTGATTTTTCTTAGGAGGAACTAAAACAGGAGGCAAAGCCAAGTACTTCTAGATAACCTCGAAAGCTTCTTGATGTTCATCATTCCATTGGAACTCTTCCCTGTCCTTCAACTTCAACAGTGGTGAAAACGCCTTGGTTTTACCAGCAGTGTTGGAGATGAATCTTCGCAAAAAGTTCAATTGTCCAAGGAAACGTTACAGCTCTTTCTTGGAGGTAGGCGGCCTTGCTTGTAGGATAGCTCTTGCCTTGTTTTTGTCTATCTCGATTCCTCGTTGATGAACCAAAAATCCAAGGAAGTTACTTGCACTAACACCAAAAGCACATTTCAATGGATTCATTTTTAAGCCATGTTCCTCATTCTTTCGAATGAGCGCCTTAGATGATCAATGTGGTCAAGGTGATTATGTGACTTTACCACTACATCATCTATGTAGACTTCCATGAACTTGTGGATCATATCATGGAAGATAGCATTCATAGCTCGTTGATAGGTTGCACCGGCATTTTTGAGTCCAAAGGGCATGACTACCCACTCAAAAGTACCAATTGCACCTGGGCAATGAAAAGCAGTTTTTGAAACATCTTCTTCTGCTATGTAGATATGGTTTTAGCCACTGTGTCCATCCATGAATGATAACACTCGATGTTGGGCGGCCCCATCCACAAGTAAATTTGCAACAGGCATATGATATTCATCTTTAGGGGTGGCTGCATTCAAATTACGAAAGTCAACACACACCCTAATTTTACCATTCTTTTTAACTACAGGAACAATGTTTGATATCCATTCTACATACCTTGCGGTAAGAATGAATCCTGTCTTAAGGAGCCTTTCAACTTCCTCTTTGACTTTAAGAACGACATCATTAGCCATTCTTCTAGGAGGTTGTTGATAAGGATGGTAACCTTTCATGATTGGGAGGCGATGCTTTACCAAATCACGACTTAAGTTAGGCATCTCACATAGTCCCATGCGAAACAATCTTTGTATTCTTTCAACAAGGCTACGAAACGTGGCTTGTCTTCTTCGGCCAACAATTGACTTATGTAGGTCGACCTAGGCTCTTCCTCGGTGCCAAGATTTTCTTCAAGTAAAGGGTCTTCCACCTCACCCTTGAGATCATCAAGTTTCATGGGAGCACGATCAAGTTTTTCCATGGTGATCTCGTCTAAGTCTTGATAAACCGCATTAGTTGATGGGGCGGTTGAGTCCTCTAAACTTTGAAGCTTCATGTCCAAGGCCAAGGCCGATAACTTTTTGAAGGTATCGTTGGCCAACACAACCTTTTCAGGTTGTGTACTCCTAGAACTTCTTCTATGATAGGAGCACATGGAAGCGACTTGAATGGAATCAAGGCATCAGGTCGCACAAGATTTTCCATTGCCTCTTTCAAGGCTTCTTGTTTGATTTCCCCAGTGGAGATGATGGGGTAGGGCCGTCCATACTTGTCCTGACCCATGAACCTAATAGGTCCAGTACTTCCATCGTAAAATCTCACATTTACTACATGAGACTCAACTTTGAAAGGCATATTGTCAGCTTTGACTATTTCAACTTCAGTACCATTCCAGAACATCAAAAGTTGATGTAAAAATGAAGGTAGACACCAATTGGAGTGAATCCAATCTCTCCCTAGCAACATGTTGTAAGTTGACGAAGAATCAACTATAAAGAATGCAGAAAGGGAAGTTCTCGATCCAATGGTGAGCTGAGCAGGCAGTATGCCCCTTGTCTTCTTAATGACCCCAGAGAAATCACTGACAGTGACGTCTGACTTGATTAAGTCATCAGTACTTTTCCCCAGCTTTCTCAAAGATGAGAAAGGGATGAGTTTCACTGTTGCACCATTGTCAACAAGGACTCTGTTTAGAGGGATACCATCCACATGAGCCTTGATGTACAAGGGCTTGATGTGGCATATGGCACTCTCATCAGGCTTGGTAAAGACCATAGCTTTAGACCATAGCTGTTGCCCCCTCGAGTCTACTTCTTGAGGATCCTCGGTGACATTCTCAACTTCTTGATAAGAGAATGGTTCAAATGATTCCGCTCGCTCTTTCAACCTAGCAGCAAATGTATGGGGAAGCGTAAGGATGGTATGATTGAGGTCAACCATGAACTGCCCAAAGGCCAATGAATCAACAGATTTGTTGTCAAAGTCTTCAGCAGCTAAGGTTTCTTCCTCGCTCATGTCATCCAAAACATCCTCCACATCTTCATCACATACCAAGTTTTAATCGGATGAAGTTGGTTCAACATTTTCTCCAAGAATGGCGTTATCAACCTCTCTGTTAGTGGTCAAAAACCATCTTGAATCTTCTGAGACCTCTTCAACTTAAGTTCTTCGATAAAGATCTTTTGAATGAGTTGTTTAGAAGCATCATCTATGGCTTCTTGTCTCTCGAAAAGAAGGTTTTCCGTTTCGACATGTTTACGTCTGTCAGCCTCAAACTCTTTCTTTTCCTTATCTATCTTTTCATTTTCAATCAAAATAGATATTTGCCATGGAGACATACCTTCTTGAATATGAAGCATGTCTTGAGTGGCCTCATGTGAAGGCCAATCTTCAAGCTTCTTCTGCAAGGCTTGATAAGGGAACTTTCTGTAATATGAATCTTCATCAATTTCACAGAGTTCGAACTCATCATCATAGTCCATGGTAAGAGCCCTCATAGCTAGTCTCCTGTAGGAGAGAACTGCTTCTTCGTCTATGGCACCTTTCTGAGCTGGCTCATGGCAAGTGTATTCTTTACTTACATAGACTATGTCAATCAAGGTTTGCCTTAACTCTTGCAGTTCTCCCTCCTTTTGATCAAGCTGGAGTGCCCTTTCCTTGAGCTTTGCTTCCTCAGAGAGGATCTTTGCCTTGCACAGTTCCACTCCCATGTCTGCTAGGTTCATGAAAGATGTCTCTGTTTCATTGATGGGTGGTGATCCACTCTCATCAACTTGAATGGCGTCATCCATGTTCTCCTTTTCGAGTTTTTGCTCTCTTGCGGAGTTCACGTCTCCTCCAAGTTTTCCTATTCCTCTGAATAGGGAACTTGGGATGTTGTACCTTTTGCCACGCACCCTTTTGAGCATTGGATGGTGGTTTGACCATCTTACATCGTACATGGTCCTCTCATACCTTCATCTCCTTCCTCACAGTAGCATCACGGTATTCCTCTTTCTTATGATCCAACCAAGGTCTAATTTCTCGCTTAGTCCCTCGGGACTTAGGATGGAACTCAACCTTTGGTTGTTTATCATGTTTGGAGGTCCTTTGCTTCTTGTAAGGAAGAGATGTAGTCAAGTGGGAAGAGGAGGGCGCGATCCTAGATGATGATTCCTATCTACTCTACTCTTGTACTATGTTTTTGAACACAGTACAATTGTTGGTTGTATGCCTCCAAGAATCATGGTACTTGCAGTATTCTCTTCCTTTGATATATTCAGGTGAAGGGAGTACATGCCAAGGAGGAAGGTTGATCACACCAGACTTATGTAGAAAGTCAAAGATCTCATTCATCTTCGAAGTGTCGAATGAATAAGTCTTACTTCCCTCATAAGGTTTCTTATCAGCTTGACGCTGATACATAGGTGCGAACCTTTCTTGAGTTTGAGGATGTCCAACCCCTGCCTTTATCAGGCACGAGCATTCGATAGGCTTATCAGCCTTCACCTCAGTAACTCCAAGTTCAAAGTTTGGCTCTTGATAATAAGTGCCATAAGATGAACGCCTTCGTTCGTTCTCTTCATGGAGAAGGGTTTCGTATCTAGTCACTTTGGTTGACATCTCGAAGAAGTCTCTGAAATCAACTCCTTCGAACTTCTTTCGAAGCTCAATGTCAAGTCCATTTTGTGCTAGGCGTACGAATTCCATCTCTTGAAAAGGTGTACGGCACCTATTCCTTAGCTTCTTGAAACGAGCTAAGTAGTCCTCAGCCGATTCACCTTTCTTTTGATAAAGGCGGGATAAGTCAGCCATGGAAACTTCAGGCTCAGTCCTCTAGAACTGAGTATGGAACAACCTCTCAATCTCTTCCCAAGTTCTCACAGAGTTAGGCGGTAGGTTGATATACCATGTAAACGTCGCTCCAGTGACCGAGTTACGAAAGAGGAGAAGTTTGTGATAATCAGAGTTAACCTCTCCACATTGCACGGTGAAGCGAGCAATGTGTTCCAAAGTCGACTGTTCACTTGAGGTTCTGGAGAAGCAAGTGAAATCAGTGACCTTGTATCCTCGAGGGAGTGGATAGAGTTTATCATACTCCTCAAGATAGGACTTCTGGAATGATGGTCTTCCAATCCTTCGGTATGCTGGACCAATCATTTCCTCAAGAATCTCCCTAAGGTGATTTTGATTGACCGGTCCTTCTGGAGGAAGATGGCGTGGAGGAGGATAGCGTTGATGGCCATTCCTTGCTCCATTGCCATTACCATTCCTCACATGAGGTGGTACATAGGCTGCAGCACAAGGTTCAACATTATTGAGTTCCTCATCTATGTTATCAGCAGCGTTATCACCAACATCCTATTGGTTTTCACCTCCAAGCCTAGGGTGGATAGCCCCTTGAGGGATATGAGGTGGAGGTGGAACCTGATAGTTGTTCACCTCTTGGTGGACCTGTTGGAGGGGGAAAGCGCCAGCTGGCATTAACCTGCTGTTGGTTTTGCCCCCCGAGCCCTTGACCTCCAGGTCTACTTTCCAACCTGTTGATGATCTGCTGGATGTTCTCCTGGGAATCTGCTCTATGCGGAGCTAGCTGTTGCATCAAGCGTTCCTGAGAGTTATCAAACTTCTCAAGTGACAGGGCAATAGCATTGAGAGCTTTCCACAGGCTACCATCATTTAGCTTGAGAGGGGAGTCAACTTCCTCATCTTTCAACCCAGAAGATCCAAGTGGAGTCTGGCTTGAAGAGTCTTGAGGTTTCTTATCTCCTCCCTTTGGTGACATAGCTAGGTGGTATGAGTGCAAGAAAAGTAAATAGATTGAAAACCTTCTGATCAGACCAAAATTATGCATCTTTTTATGGTAATTTTCCTATGCTTTTTGGGTATTTTATGCTTGATTATGCCTTACATTTGGTATATTTGTGTTCATAGGTGTTGAAGAGAAGAAAAGTGCAAAATCATCAATTTTGGAGCCTTTTTGGATGATTTACGACACAAATATTTTCTTAGGACATTTTGGATGAAGAATGGAGCTATCATGTTCGAGATTGAAGAGCTTGAAGAGTCAATTTTATGCTTATCAAAGTTATAAAGTTGATTGCCTCGCATTTTCAAGGCAATGGAGCAAAGACGAGTTCAAAGCGAGAAGACATGTTCGAGTGCCGAGTCATGACACATCTCATCTGGGTGATCAGACTAACTACATGGGTCTTCAGACAAACCATGTGGGCGCCCAGGTAGAGTCGGGACACTACCCAGCTGGTTCTTCAGGCAAAACACATGGGTGATCACGGCATCCATGTGGGCGCCCAGCCAAAGTCAGGACAGCCACAACCCAGCCACCACAAGCAGCAACTCATGTCACTTCCTCTTGAAGCTTCTTCAATACTTTCCAGATTTGGCGACAGTTTTGTAAATCAGCCATAACTTTTGATCCAGAACTCTGTTTGAGGCGTATGAGTAAGCGTTAGAAAGCTAACGCCAAGAGCTACAACTTTCGTGTTTTGGTCGAAGTCCAGTTCGGACGTTCTCATGGACGAAAATGCCCCTGAAGTCAGCAAACAGAAACTGTTCTGTGCCTTTCTTGCGGGATTGATCCATTTGAGCCCAAAATCCTATTTGGATTAGCTTGAAAACACTGAGAGCAGCATAGCACGTCCTTAGGGTTTGTTTAAGCCTTCTAGAACTCTAAAATCTACCCTAGGCCGTCCCCTATATATACCCTCTTATCCTAGAAACCCTAGCATACCTACAACACATAATTATCCATATCTTTCTTAGGGTTTGCGATAAGGAGAGGAGGCAGCCGCCCACCTCTAGCTTTGTAAGTCTCTCATGGATTGTGTTCATTTCATGAGTAGCTAAACTCTTATACTTCTTTTCCTTAGGTATTTTTGATCAATGAATTTATGGTGAGACTTTTGTTCTTAATAATTTGATTTATCTGTTTGAATATGTTTCTTATCCTTGTGCTTCATCTTATGTGTTCATATTTTGATAGATTTGGGTGTACAACTTGTCTTGATAATATGAATGCTATTGTTAGATTCAAGTTGGCTTAAGTTAAGCCGATATTGGTCAAAAGTAACAATTGTTAATCTAGAAGTTCTGGTTCAATGGTATTATCAAACCTTATCGAAATCTTTAGGTCGAGATGGAAATTGATGTAGATGAGATTGGTTATGATTTATCATGCATGTGGAAAATAAATCTTAATGCTTGTTCTATGAAGGGGTGATTCTTGGAGTAGAAACAATAGGGATGATCTTAGCTAGTATCAAGGTTGATTCTTTTAGCATGTTGGAATGTACTGCTGCATCAGACGTATGTTCCTAGACCAATGATTCAAATGGAGTTGTTTAAGATATTAAGAGGATTATTTTGTTCTAAAGAAAGTTGATGCCTACGTCTTAGGATATATACTACTTTAGAATAATTTATGATGTTTAATTGATTGGCAATCAATATCAAATTCATGTTTTGTGTCTATGATCCATGATTCACTTGATCAAAATAATTACCTAAAGGAGAAAAAGTATGCTTTTAATTAATTGTTTTTCTCAAACTCTTTTCTAGATCTTAAGTTTAGATTTCTTTTAATTGTTTTCTAGTTTAATTAAGCTATTTTGAAAAATCCTAAAAATCCCTTTTTGGTAAGCTTTTCTTTAGTATAATTTGACTTTAAATGCTCATACCTTCTCTGTGGATTCGACCCCTACTTGCCCTAGCTAGTAGTTATTGGTTTGTGGGGATTTATTTTGTGATTTGTTCAACGACCGATCACAATTTTAGCGCCGTAGTCGGGGAAGGAAGGAAGCAACTAGAAAATTGAAGACAAATTACTACCTAAGAATTTATTACCTTTATCTTTTTATTTTTCGTTATTTTTTCCTTTTTATTTTTCGTTTAGTTTATTTTTACTTTCCTAGTTACTTTTAATTGTTGAGTTTTCGTTTAAGTTCTTTCTAGGAGTTGTATGCCAAATACAAGGAGTAGTGTACTAAAGACTTAGTATTCAATTCTGAGTCTGAACGTACACTCTTCGCACTAAGGAAGGAAAATTTGCCTCGAGAGCAAGGGGAAGATTCGTCAACACCAAGTTCTCAAGCTAACTCTCCACGTTCCACCACTTCTTCTTCAATTTTGGAATCTCAACCCCCAAGAGAAAACATGGACGAAGAAAACAACAATAAGACTTTGAGGGAACTTGCTTCCCCAAACGTGGCTACACAGCGCTTAGCAATTCAATATCCAACCAATGATGAAAATTTTGAGATCAAGTCTGGATTCATTCAATTATTGCCAAAATTTCATGGTATGTGATCGAGCTCAAATTATGCATATTTTTATAGCTATTTTTATATACTTTTTGCTATTTTTATATGTGTTTTTACCATATTTTGTTAGTATTTGTGTTTTTAGGTCCTGAAGACAAGAAAAGTGAAAACTTATTGTTTTTCACTCTTTTTGGAGCTATTTTGGAGACTTTTTACTCAACTATGGATTTAGCCATTTGGAATGAAGATTTGAAGATTCGAAGTTCGTAATTGTCGATATTTTGAAGAATTGAAGAATTAATTCAAGAAGCAAAATTGAAGATTTAGAGCTTAATTTATTAAGGATTGAAGACAAACCCAGAAGAAGCCCTGAAGTTGAGGATTTTTGGATTATTTATATGGGAATATACTCAGCCCATATAAACCTATAATTGGAGTTAAAATCCCAATTTGTAGGCCCCATATCCAAAAGAATATCCAAATCCCGTAATAATCCCGTAGATTTGCGATATTAGCCCGGTTTCAGCGCAGTCTTCGTAGAAAGGCCATAACTTTCTGCTCAGATGTCCGTTTTAAGCCTATGAGTACTCGTTGGAAAGCTAATTCCGAGCTCTACAATTTTATTTTGAAGTGCAAAGCCCAGATCTGCCATCTTCAAGCCCGAAACTGAAGTCGAAGTTCCTGCTCAAATCCAGAAATTTCCAGGAAATTCTAGAAGTCCTCTTTTGACTTGGAGACTACTCTAGGATGACATCTAATCCTACTTGGACTCCAAGAAAAGAGCCTAAACCGTCCTACCCTTATTCTCCACTATAAACAGCCACCTCCTGTATCACAAATCACACAACTTCACAATCCACAAATTTTAGATTATTCTCTTTTTCTACCTTTCTTTAGTTTTTAGGTTTTTCTCTAGTTTTAGAAGGGGAGAAGTCGACACCCTCTCTAGCAATAGAGGGAGTCGACGTCCCTAGGGTTTTCAAAGGGGAGATTCCGCCTCTCCGAGTCCTGTAAGTATTCTTATGCCTCTCATGAATTTTCCTAAATCCATGAGTAGCTAAATCCTTAATACTTCTGATCCTTTGGTGAATTCAATTAATTGATTATGGTGAGCTTTCTATACTTATAATTTTGTGTTAAGTTCTTGATGATAGTAGTCAAAACCCTAGAATAATTTTATGATTCTGAATCTTATCTGAATTATGTGGCCACTAAGGATGTAAGAGGAAGATCTATGGCTAGATCATACTTAGAATTAATCACTCAAGTTTGATTGTATGTAGCAAATTAGGTTTGTTTAATCGCTGCTTAATGGGTATTTGTCTACCGGAGGGCGAGAAATTTCTCTTCGTATGGTTCTATTTATAGGCATGTGTGTAAATTAACTATTCTTAATGCTTTGTTCTCAAGTGATCTTTAAGCCCTAAGAAAGTAATCGATCATTGAAGGAATAATAGGGATAACTGCAGCTCTAATCGGCCTCTTATCTAAAATACATGTTGGGAAACCTATATCAGTTGTCAGTCAAGAATAAGATGCAAAATTCACCTTTTAAATCTAGGATCCATAGTTAATTTGATTGAAGGATACCACTGGTGAAGAAGTATGCTTTATAATTATTGTTTGCCTTATTAATTTGCTTTATAATCTGCTTTAGATTTAGATCTAGATTTAGATTTGCTTTGCTTTATTTTTAGTTTAATTGTTTGCTTTATAATTAATTTTACAATCCCCTGTTTTCTAATCGATTTTTGGAAAAGATCTTTCTATCTTTTAATTGTTCATCACATAAACCTTCTTTGTGGGATTCGACCCCTACTTGCCCTAGCTATTCTAGTTAGTTATTTGTGGGGATTATTTTTATGGTCATAGACGACACGATCATAAATTTTAGCGCCGTTGCCGTGGAAGGGAATTGAATTGAGAGAAAGTGAAGAGAGACAGTTGCTGGATCGATGGAAGATCTGTGAAACGGTAGTAATCCTTCGTAGAAGTACTGGATCAGCAGTGATCAGACAAAAAATTATGCATCTTTTTATGATCATTTTCCTATGCTTTTTGGATATTTTATGCTTGATTATGTCTTATATTTGGTATGTTTGTGTTCATAGGTGTTGAAGAGAAGAAAAGTGCAAAATCATCAATTTTGTATCTTTTTTGAGCCTTTTTGGATGATTTATGACACAAGTATTTTCCAAAGACATTTTGGATGAAGAATGGAGCTATCAAGATCGTGATTGAAGAGCTTGAAGAATCAATTTTATGCTTATCAAAGCTTAAGTTAAGTCGATGTTGGTCAAAAGTAACAATTGTTAATCTAGAAGTTCTGGTTCAATGGGATTATCAAATCTTATCGAAATCTTTAGGCCGAGATGGAAATTGATGTAGATGAGATTGGTTATGATTTATCATGCATGTGGAAAATAAATCTTAATGCTTGTTCTATGAAGGGGTGATTCCTGGAGTAGAAACAATAGGGATGATCTTAGCTAGTATCAAGGTTGATTCTTTTAGCATGTTGGAATGTGCTGCTGCATCAGACGTATGTTCCTAGACCAATGATTCAAATGGAGTTGTTTAAGATATTAAGAGGATTATTTTGTTCTAAGGAAAGTTGATGCCTATGTCTTAGGATATATACTACTTTAGAATAATTTATGATGTTTAATTGATTGGCAATCAATACCAAATTCATGTTTTGTGTCTATGATCCATGATTCACTTGATCAAAATAATTATCTAAAGGAGAAGAAGTATGCTTTTAATTAATTGTTTTTCTCAAACTCTTTTCTAGATCTTAAGTTTAGATTTCTTTTAATTGTTTTCTAGTTTAATTAAGCTATTTTGAGAAATCCTAAAAATCCCTTTATGGTAAGCTTTTCTTTAGTATAATTTGTCTTTAATTTGCTCCTACCATCTCTGTGGATTCGACCCCTACTTGCCCTAACTAGTAGTATTGGTTTGTGGGGATTTATTTTGTGGTTTGTTCAACGGCCGATCACCTTCAAACGTTGAGATGGGAAGACAAGATGTTGTGTCCCACCTAGAACGTGGAAGGAGCCGTCAGTGTGGACCTCCTAGAGGTGGACACCTTCGACAATAGAGAGAGAGAGAGAGTCGGGGATCGCTGACTAGAGAGAAAAACCTAAAGAAACCTCAAAAAAGATGTAGGCAAGATGCTTCTTAGGGTTACGTCAGATGGGAAGCCAACCTAGTTGGGTCCCACTGGGCGTGCCAAAAAGAGATGTTGCGCCAAAAATCTCTTTGGAGAGTTTCTGCGAAAACTACTTAACGACAGCATAGGGGCGTGCCAGTCAATTTGCTGAAATTGACAAAGAGAGCTTAAACAACTAGGTCTGGTGCAAACGCAGCAGATTAAAAAGATCAAAGCGATTTGTGGGGACTACATCAAAATCACACCGGAGCATTTAAATCATTGGATCCACTAGATTGACTTCCTAAAAGAGATTGAAACAAGAATAGGGGGAAAATAGCAATTTGATTGCTGTCTTTTCTAAAATAAACAAGAGATTGATGTTTTTACGTCCGTAGATGAGATTGAACAAAGAAAATATAAAGAACGAGTAAGAACTCGTGATGAACAAGAGTATAAAGGCACGAAGCCAGAGAGAAAATAAGTACGGAGCTTGTTTTTTGCGCGGAGCAAGTTTGTGAAGTGTAGAACTTGATTTGAGACTCTGGAACTGGTTCCTTTATACAGGGGCGGCATGGGCCTTGAAATCAGGTGGGCTTTACTTGCTGAGGAATTCGAACTCTTCTGATTGGTCGGAGGAAACTTCCAGGAAGTTGCAGTGAAGCTTCCTTCTCCTTCTAGTTGTTGCAGCAAGTGATATGAGGGTGAGGAGAGGAGAGGAAGGATGAGTGAGGCATCCCTCATGATGATGGGCGACTTCCCTCTCATGATACCAAGTATGTTGAGGTACTTAGGTAGCATGAGGTGCTGGATAACATCTGCTGTATCAGGTGTAATCCCTGTTGCCTCCAATGAGCTGAAACTACTAAATTGGCTGAGAGGTGACCCTGGGTATTGGATTATGACACCTTGGCCACGAAATTACTCATACTTAGCCATATTTAGCTCTTCAAATCACGAAAACATCCTCTCACTAAGAACTATGGCTAAATCGGGGTGATAAAGCCACTTTGTCCTTAACTGAAGAAGATGTAAAAGTTGCAAACAAGATTGGATTGAGCTCAAACTTCACCAATAGGGTCCGTATATCAGCCATAGACCATGGTAAAAATCTTGGATTGATTCGAGCCTTCCTTCATAGTAAACTGGACTTCTCACCTCAAACTGTCCTTAAATGAAAAACTAGCATAAGTTTTTCATTCTAAGTCTGAATGAGCTGAAATTTTGCCAAGGGACTTATAATATTTCCATAAAACAATGGAAAAAATCCCAAGTAAAACCATGCTCTCCTTGATGGTGAACTAGGTTTCTCTCCCTGTATTGTCCTTAAATGAAAAACTAGCACAAGTTTTTCATTCTAAGTCCAACGAGGCTGATTTTCCACCAATAGACTTAGATTATCACCATAAAGCTATGGGAAAAAATATAAGTAAAACCGAACTATCTAGCATAAAGAAGTTGGTTTGACACCTCAAACTGTCCTTAATTGAAAAACTAGCATAAGTTTTTCATACTAAGTCTGCTTGGGATGAAATTTCACCAAGATGACCTACATGTATCATGGAACATCATAGTGAAACCCCCTGTTGGAGCCGCACTCCCTACCTAGCTCAATTTCCTTGATTTCGCCTTTTTGTCTTTAAATGAACAAAATGCAAATTTGCCTCCCGGGGGAGTACTACTAGCTGGGCGGCCTGACCACTATACTAGGTTGGTCGCGTATGAGGGGGGTGAGTGATAATATATCACGCCTCCCTTAGTTCAGTAAGTGTTTCACTTTTTGATAAACTCTTGCTCTATGCCTCCTCAGTGCAAGGGGTGAGGAGACTACATCCTATGACTAGGGCAGCCTTCCCTGGGTATGGGGAAGACTTAGATTATTTTATTCCATGATATTTCTCCCACGTGCATGGTCAGGTAGCATACAACTCCCTTCCTTACTCTCTGCCTACACTATCAGGCTGCTGTATCTCAGGAAGCTGCACCCTTGAGGCTTGTCACACCACATCCCATAGGTAGGGGCGGCATAGTAGGAGTAATTAATGATAATTATTCCAAAAATAATTATTATTAATTAATTTAATAATTAATTTTGGCCTTTATTTAATTAATTACAAGATTTCTCGTAATTCTGATAGAATCAGGGTGGTATCTTGATCAAATCCTGACCACTCATCTTGATCTATATTATGCAAAGACCAATTTACCCTCAATTTTAAATTGAGGTATAAACAATTACAAGTGATTACATTCGTGGAGGGAATGTGTAAAACTCTAGTATTGATTAATTGATATTAAATTATTAAGAACTAAATGATAATTAAAAATCTTTCTAGCTATGTATTATGGTAACCACTAGGAGTAGTTTCCCTTTTTCATTTCATCTTTACTAGGAATCTGGCCACGTGCATACTCGGGACTCCTTGTGAGAGCATTTGTCTTGCTTCATGCAAGTTTCTTTATTTTTCTTCTTCGTTTTCACAGTTTTTTATGTCACTTCTTGTTATTAGTGATTATGGCAGAAGATTTAGACAACTTGTGGTCGAAATTTTCGTTGACAGGGAATGAAAACAATATTGTTGAGATCAATCAATCTTGGGTTGATGAAACCGCTGCGGAAGGGGAATCATTGTTTGATTGGGCTGCATTCAGAAATCTTGGCTATCCGTTTTGGTCTTCAACTTGCATTAAGATGCAACTTAAACACCCTTGAAGTTCATAGTGATTCACTCATAGCGTTAGGCGAAATTAAGAAGGCCTCGATATCAACTTAAAAGGAGCATGCCTTATTGAAGTAATTAACCTAAAATCGACTTGTGGTGTAGAGGTTTAAATGGAAGGAACACTATTGGTTTGCTAATGGGATTATGGGCCTAATATTACGGTAAAAAAACGAAATGTAGTCCAAGAAGATCCGAAAAAAAAGGAGGGATCCAACGGCATAAAAGAAAAATGGAAATCGACAACGTTCTGATTCCACACTAGTCTATAACTTGTTAAGGTTCTTAGTCTTTCTTACACATCATAATTAGTCATATTACATTGCCGAAATTAAGATTACACTGAATGATTCTTTTTTAGCATAACAAACACAGCTCAAACATTACTTAAAAATCATGGAACCCAACTCAAATTCGGCTCAAACCCCACAAATTTTTCTTTGTGATAAATGAGAGCAAAGTAACATTATCTTCTTCACTTGGCAGCCATTTATTGTAAGTTCCCAGTTAGAACAAAAAGAGAAAGTTCCCAAGTACGTTTCTCTGCATCAATATTATTTCTGTATAATAGCTGTCGCTGAGAATCTGTTTCCAGTATGAGTCTTGAAATCCTTCTTCTCTGTGCCATCTTCAAACCTTCTCGCACTGCATAACATTCTGTCATCTGGTAAGAGCAAGATCTTACTACTTTATTCATTCCTGGATTAATCACTCTGGCTTCCAGATTTAGCGAATTATGAAAACCAAATGAATTGTCCAACATTATTTTCATTTATAATCTATCAATCTATATAAGTAGCAAAAAAATTCTCAAAAGAATTACAAGCCCTATAGACTATAGTATAAATTCTTAAAAGTTCAATGGGTCAAATGACCCTATTGATGGTAGATCCGCCTTTGCCCTCAAATTATGTTTTTTTTTTGTTTATTTCATCCAATTGAATTTTTACTCGTATCAGAAATTGCATGACTGATTCACATCTTCAAAAAAAAAAATTGTAGGACAATCGAAGTATGAATTTCATAATCAATCATATCAAACCAAGGCGTCGTAAGTAATTCTTCATAATTCTAAATTAATATCTTTAATCTCAATACTTTGGATTTGTTCTTACTATTCACTTTGTATTTCAGTGTTATTTGATTTTAGTAAGCCTCCAATCCCGATAACTGACGAGGGAGCGCATTATGTGGTATTAGTATATGCAATTTTGATTGCACTTCTAGTCTGGTATATTGTTTATATTTGTCGCAAACGTTTCAGAGGGGATGCACGTGTTCATCCCATGGTAGGGTGGAGGCTGGTGCTGTCACGTCTCGACCTGGAAGTCGAGCACGGACAACCGCCGTGTCACCTCGAAACACGTGCCGACCGGTCACGCACTCCAAAGCAACACGAAGCGTCAATATCAGATCAAAAACTAAGAAAACATGAATTACGTAAAAATTTAAAATACTAAAGTTTTCAAATCAGAGTAAATGCAGATTCGTCAAAACCGACAATAACAATAAAAATATTCCATCAATCGAAAACAAACTCAAAACAAATAATAAGTCAATAGTAAAGAAACAAGGCATGATGTTGACAATGAGCAGAGACAGTGCCAGTGAGACCCGTCATGTAGTGAGAAGTACCTCTGAGCAGTGAATACAGCCTACGCCACTAACTCGACCACCAAAGGAAACGCAAAGTCCTAACTACCCTGAAAACACAACTAGAATTTGAGGGGTGAGTACACAAATGTACCTCGTGAGTGAGCAACCCTCAAAAGAGGACCAGAAGAGGGTGGGGTGCACTCATAACCAAAACAATTCATAAAATAGTTAATAACAAAACCAAGCAGTAGTATCAAAACTATGTATATAAATCCAGTTACTCGATTTAAAACCAGGGGCTTCCATCAAAACATATCCGAAGTGACCTTGACCCGAGTTAGCCTCCGGAACCATCAGGGACATTTTTATCATCATCAAATCATCAGTAAAAATACCATTTTTCTTATTTTTCCAACAATCAGCCCGTTTTCCTGACGTTAGTCTGGGTCCGGCACTGCGTGGTGGCCTCAGCACACCTAGTTTAGCTCCCCCATGCAATGTTATGAATAATTAATTTATGTG
>AWWV01010766.1:0-11767 GCA_001974805.1 Corchorus capsularis
TATATATATATATATATATATATATATATATATATTTTATAGAAGCCAAGCCAATTTCTATTAAACAAAAAAAAGTTTCTAGTGAGTGTGCACTGCCGTCTATCAAATTGTTCTTAGATACCTAAAAAAAGAAAATTGTTCATTCATTGTGAAATGGCTTTGAAATTGTCAACATCGTGGCTCATCATTCTATTATTTTACTCTATTATTTTCATAAGTCTCGTGGTGAGTATTACGATAGAAGAAGATTTCGAGTTAGAAAGACAGTTGAAAATCCTCAACAAGCCGCCTATTACAACCTTTCAGGTATTTCTTACCCTTTCACCAAACATCTCTTATAACTTTTTTCATCTTTTTTAACATCTCTTTTTGCTTTTCTTTTTTAAAGACAAAGGAGGGTGATATCATTGACTGTATAGATTTAAATAAACAACCGGCGCTCGATAATCCTTTACTAAAAAATCACAAGATTCAGGTAATGTATGTTATATGTGCAGATATATCCCAATGTTGAAATCGAAATCTTTGCAGAGGAAAGTTTATTTAATTATTTGTTTTGGACTTGAAAAGTACATATATGGCTTTTTGTGCAGACAAAACCTCCGGCATTACCCAAAGGGCTGCAAAAAAGCATACCAAGAAGTGCAAAACTTCCACCAAATACAAGGTACAAAAGGGAAGCATGTCCTATGGGAACAGTTCCAATTCGACGAATTTTTAAGAGAGATTTACTCAGAATGAGATCTCTTCCCAAAGGCCCTCTTGTTAATTTTGGACAACATTCAAGTAATCCTAACGACAAACATGCAAGTCCCTTTCATTTACTTTACATGAATCAAGAATTACTAATTAGTATCTACTTATAATTGTGGCATATCTTTCCTTCAAATTTAGAAGCACTTAACTTATTAGGAGTTAATATAATCATCTTATACGGTGTTCCAGGTTGCAAAAGTAGCCGTAGGGATGAAAGAAGGCCCAACTTTCTATGGTGCATACGGGCTTGTATCAATTTATAACATAAGTGTTAATGATCAACAATTCTCTTCAGCTAATTTATGGGTACAGAATGGTCCATCTGATCACCCTGATCAAATGAATGTCATAACTGCTGGATGGGCGGTAACTTATTTAGATATCTTTTATCTTGAATTTGGTTTCTACTATTGTAAAATCATGCATGGTTTTCACCTCAATCAAAAGGGTAGGGTGATCTGAAGCTTATATATATTATAATTAATCCACTAGGTATCATCCTTCTTGAATGGTGACACCCGAACTCGGCTATTTACCCATTGGTGGGGGGTAAGTAATATACACAACTTTGATCTTAGAATGAATAAATTATTTTGTCCATAATTAATGTTTATTTGTCGCTTAACGTAAATTTTTTGCCCAATTTTTATATATACAGGGCAACTCATCAGGATGCTTCAATATCCAATGTCCTGGCTTTATTTTATCAAACCCAGAAATTGGCGTTGATTATCCTTTTCCACATGCTTCTACTTATGGCAGTCGTAATCAATATTTCACCATGTTTGCTATTTATCGGGTACCTTTCAATTATGCTCGTAAATTTCTTATTTAAAACTTCACGAAACAAGAATTTTTGTTTTTCCATGATAATTAATTACTAGTGCTTAATTATTGTACAGGACAAGAAGACTGGGAATTGGTGGCTTGTTGCATTTGCAGAACCAACATATATTGGTTATTGGCCAAAAGAACTGTTACCTAAATTAAGCAATGGTGCAAATCGGGTGGGATGGGGAGGAATTGCAATAGCTGATAAGGATGGGAATGGCCCTCCCATGGGGAGTGGTCATCTCCCAGACAATAACTATAAGCATAGTTGTGTTTTTAAAAGAATTCAATTCGGGAATGATCAAGATCATAACTTCCAGACTCCTGCTGACAATGCTACATATCAATATGCAGATTGTCCTCGCTACTATGATGTCTTGGACAAGAAGAGTTGTGGGAATTATAAGAAATTTCACTACTGTTTTACTTTTGGGGGACCTGGTGGGAAATGTGGATGACTTAAATTGCCATGATTTTTCTGAATGTTATTTTCTATAGTTGCTTGCTAATAAAATCCAACTGAAGCTTGTTACTTCCTTTGCTTATGGTAAACCTTAATTTAAAATACATTGTTGACATGAAAGAATATATAGAAGGAAAATTACATTGACCATGAAATTGGGCCTTAATTTATGTTAGGCTTGAGACTGGCTTTGCTAAGTGATCGGTCGTCGGTAATCATAAAAATAATCCCACACAAAATCCTAACTAAGTAGATAGGGCAAGCAGGGGTCGATCCCACAGAGAAGGGGAATTAACTTATCCCAAGAATAAATCTTTTCCAAAAAATTACTTTTAAAACAGAAAACAACAATCAAACTCAAGTTTTACCCATCTCGTTTGATTTAACTGTAGATCTATCTAATTACGTCAATACTGGCCACATAAATCAATAATCATCAAGATCATAAGATTAAAACAGAGACTCGCTTACTATCTTATCAAGAACAAATATCAAATCATAAGCACAAAAATCTCACCTTAATCAATTGATTGAATTCACCAAAGGATAAGAAGTATTAAGAATTTAGCTACTCATGGATTTGGAAAAGAAAAAATCCATGAGAGGCATAAGAAAACTTACAAGACTTGAAGAACAAATTCCTCCCTTGATGGCACAAGGAATACCGCACCCCTCTTCTTAAAGAAGGGGTGTCGACACCCTTAGGAAAAACTAGAAGAAAAACTAGAGAAAAATAGAAGAAAAGAAATTGTGTGTGATATCTCCTCTAGGGTTACACAAGGTGGCTATTTATAGTGGACTAATTAGACTCCATATAGACTTAGGATTAGCCTAGGACGGTTTAGAGGCTGACTTGGTCTTCAAGTTGGCTTAAAAGTCTTCCTAGAGTCAAAATCCAAGTGAAAATAGGACTCTAGAAAATTCTGAAATCTCACAGAAACTTTGACAGTAATTTTAGACTTGAAGATGGAAGAACTGGGCTTTGGACTTCGAAGGAAAGTTGTAGTTCTCGGAATTAGCTTTCCAACGGCTACTCACGGGTCTAAAACGGACATCTGAGCAGAAAGTTATGGCCTTTTTACCGAGACTGCACTGAAACCTAATCCAACTAGGACTAGTATCGGGATTTTGCGGGATTTGGATATTTCCTTGGATATATGCGGCACAAATTGGGATTTTAACTCCAATTGTGGACTTATATGGACTGAGTATTATCCCATATAAAATATCCAAAATTTCAGAGCTTCAGGACTTCTTATCTTCAATCTTTTGCAATTTAAGCTCGATCTTCAATTCTTGCTTCTTGAGATAATTCTTCAAGGGTCTTCAAATCTTTAAATTATCTTCAATAAATCTTCAAACACGAACTTCGAATCTCCAAATCTTCACTCCAAATTGCTAAGTCAATATTTGAGTAAAAAGTCATCAAAATAGCTCCAAAAAGAGTGAAAAACAACAAGTTTCCACTTTTCTTGTCTTCATGACCTAAAAACACAAATACTTATAAAATAGGTTTAAAATACACATAAAAATAGTAAAAAACATAGGAAAATAATCATAAAAATAGGGTCTTTTTTAGCTTGATCACTAAGAAGCGCTCCAAATCAGCCTAGATGGACATATAAATTGGGCTTCGGTTATTCCACGAGAAAATAGAAAATTAGATATATGCAATTAAATAAGGGAGCGTATCACCTGCAATTGAGGATGCTACAATCCTGCAATTGCAGGATGTCGCTTCCTATTATGAAGCCACGCACCCCCTCTTAACGGTAACATCGTTAACCATCAGCGTTTTCTGTTTTTTCCTTTCACGTGGATCCCGGCCACTTTTCACGTGCTCAATGCTTGAGCAACTTCTTTCTTTCAATTTTTCTCTTTCTACTTGTTTATTTATTTAAAGGTTTTCGTTTGATTATTGCTTTCTTTTACCTAGTTGCTTTTAACATATTTGTTTTCTTGAGTTGTTTTGATTAGTTAACAACCTCGTGTCTTCTCTGTGGGATCGACCCTGACTTGCCCTAACTACTGTAGTTGGAGTTTGTTAGGTTTTATTTAATGGTTGCTTGACGACAATGATCAAAGACTTGTCACCGACATCGGCATTGGCACCTGACGCACGTGCGAAATGGCCCCCGACTTCAGCTGTGGGCACAGCTGGTTTCTTTATCCGCCCATGTCGATCCTTCATACGCCCATGTGGTCAGGCTCTCTTGCAACATGTCTTATTTCCTTCATAGTTAAGCTCGTTCTTAGTTCTTTCACCTTGGAATCTTCCTTCAATGATCTTCATGGCTTCTAATAGCACAAAATTGACTCCAATAGGTCTTCAATCACGAACTTCAAATCTTCACTCAAAAATTGCTAATGCTCATATTTGTTCCATAAATCATCAAAATAGCTCCAAAAAGGTATGATTTTCATACTTTTCACCATAAAAATGGGGCATATTTTGGTCTGATCAAGTTTACTTTTCCAAAGGTTCTCTGTCCATAGATGATAATTAGACCTTTGAGGTGGCATTGCTATAATCTGCTCATGTACGTAGTTTGTATCCTGATTTGGTTGTGTAATTCCCATGATCTGTAAAGTGCCAGACCGGTCGATTCTTTGTAGTTAGCAGAGAAAAGAACGCAAATTATTGTGATGATAAATCTTTATAAATTATATTGTTTATGTTCATGCATGTCATATAACTTTCATCGTTCAAATCATAATTTTCAAGTTGCAAATGGGAGTCAACTCCAGAATGCCTGGAATGGTGCCACAAGGTGATATAGGAGGACCTATTTACGTCCTCTACATTGACGGTGTATCAAATAATAACTCATATTATTATTTGCTTAATTGATATTGATGATACGATTTTAGTTAACCTTGTGCATCATTGCATGTGTGATTATATGACATTGCTTGCTAATGTTATAGGCAGCATTTCTTAATGCATAGCCAAGTCATATGAATAAAGTTGTTGTATATTAATGGAAACAAAATGTGAGTCAATGATTGTGAAATTTAGATGCATTGGAAAGTAAACTCAACATAGCTAGTCTGAAATACTAATATTGTGATAACTTAAGATGGGCTATGCCATCTTTGACATTCTTTAAAAAATATATAAAATAAAATAGAATTTTAAAATAATACTCATAAACCTTGAAATACAAATTTTTCTATGTATGTTTTTTGAAATTTTAGTTCTAAATATTTTTCTTTAAAATAATGGTTAAAGATTGAGAATGATTTGATAAAAAATGGACAATTAAATAGGAACATAAAGAGTTGAATATAAAAACAAAGGGAGTATATTACATTATTAATGAGCATTCTTTTCCTTTTTTTTAACATTTATTACTACCTCAAAGAAAGGTAATTAATGCATTTCTTTCTACTGGTACATGTAAGATTGCCAACTAATACTCACCCAATCTTAACTATGACAGCATTTGTCACAATTGCTAATACCAAAAATTGGAAAAAAAAAAACGCTCACAAACAGTAATTAATGCTATATAAAGCTTTTTTTATAGAATAATTAATGCTATATATAGTATATATATATATATATATTATAGGTAATCAATGCTTCTTTTTCCATTGCTATATGTAAGATTGTCAATCCAAGTTGTTGTTAATTAAAAAAAATAGAGTTTTGGTGGGTGTGCATAATTGTCTATCAAACTGTTCTAGTATTGTGAAATGGTTTTGAAATTGTCGACACCATGGCTCATCATTCTATTAATTTACTCTTCTACTTTTGAATATTTCGTGGTTTCTACAAGAATTTCGATCGAAGAGGATTTGGAGTTAGAAAAGCAATTGAAAATCCTAAATAAGCCGCCTGTTACAACCTTTCAGGTATCTCGTATTTTATTTCGCCAAGCATCACTTATAACCTTTTTTTTAGTCCCTAAAGATCAAGCTAATATTTCCTTTTTAATTTTTTAAAGACTAAGGAGGGTGATATCATTGATTGTATAGACATTAATAAACAACCAGCACTCGATCATCCTTTACTCCAAAATCACAAGATTCATGTAATATATAAATGTTATATGTACAGAAATATCACAATGTTGAAATCAAAATCTTTGCAAAGTTGATTTAATTATTTGTTTTGGACTTGAAAAAACATATACATGGCTTTTTTGTGCAGACAAAACCACCAGTATTTCCCAAAGGGCTGCAAAAATGCACATCAAGAAGTGCAATACTTTCACGAAGTCCAAGGTACAAAATGGAAGCATGTCCTGTGGGAACAGTTCCAATTCGACGGACTTTTAAGAGAGATTTACTCATGATGAAATCTCTTCCTAAAGGCACTCTTGTTAATTTTGGGCAGCATTCAAGTTTTCCTAACAACCATGCAAGTCCCTTTCATTTGTTTTTCATGAATCAACAATTACTAATTAGTATCTAATTATAATAACGGCATCTTTTTCCTTCAAACTTATAAGCACTTAGCTTGTTAGCAACTAATATAATCATGTTTCCAGGTTGCGAAAGTAGCCGTAGGAATGAGAAAAGGCCCAACCTACTTTGGTGTAAACGGATTCGTAACAGTTTATAACATAAGTGTTAATGATCATCAATTTTCTTCAGGTAATTTATGGGTACAAAATGGTCCATCTGATCACCCAAATCAAATGAATGTCATAGCTGCTGGATGGGCGGTAACTTATCTAAACATCTTTTGGTCTTGAATTTGGCTATTACTGTTGTAAAATCATGTAGTATGCCTCAATCAAAAAATTATGATAATCTAAAGCTTATATATTATTATTAATCCATTAGGTATCATCCTTCTTGAATGGTGACACCCGAACTCGACTATTTACCCATTGGTGGGGGGTAAGTAAAATATAAGACTTTGGTCTTAAAATGAATGAACGAAATTGATATTATTTTTCGGTAATGTTTGTTTGTTGCTCAAATTAATTTTTCTTGCCTAATTTTCATTTACAGGGCAATTCATCAGGATGCTTCAACATCCAATGTCCAGGCTTTGTTTCAACAAATCCAGAAATTGGCCCATATTACACTTTAGGGCCACCTGCTTCTACCTATGGTGGTCGTCAATATGGTACCATCTTTACTATTTTCCAGGTACTTTTTGATTTTTCAAATTGAATCTCTTATTTTAAACTGTACAAAACAAAGAATTTTTGTCTTTCCGATGATAATTTAATTACTTGGTATTTAATTATTGTACAGGACCGAAAGACTAAGAATTGGTGGCTGCTTGTATTCACAAATCCTCCTACATATATTGGTTATTGGCCAAACGAACTATTACCCAAATTAAGCAATGGTGCAAACTTGGTAGGATGGGGAGGAATTGCAATAGCTGATAAGGATGGGAATGGCCCTCCCATGGGGAGTGGTCATCTTCCAGACAATAACTATAAGCATAGTTGTTACTTTAAAAAAATTAAATTTATAAACGATCAAAATCAGCTCCAGACTCCCGCTAACAATGCTACATATCAATATGTAGATTGTCCTAGCTGCTATGATGTATTGGACAAGAAGGATTGTGGGCATTATAAAGAACTGCACTATTGTTTTACCTTTGGGGGACCTGGTGGAAAATGTGGGTGATTTAAATTGCCATGTTTTTTTCTCTCTTTGAATGTTATTTTCTATACTTGTATGCTAATAAAATCCAAGTGAAGCTTGATACTTGCTTTGCTTATGGTAAACCTTAATTTAAAATACATTGTTGACATGAAAGAATACATAGAAGGAAAATTGCATTGCCCATGAAATTGGGCCTTAATTTATGTTGGGCTTGAGACTCGGCTTTGCTAAGAAGAGCTCCAAATCAGCCTAGATGGACATATAAATTGGGCCTCGGTTAATAGGGATAATTTGCCTCGTGAACTTCCTAATATCAGAGGTTAATTATCTTGAATTTGGAAATTCATTGGGTAAGTTGACCCAATTTTGAAGTTTACAGGACAAAATATCATTGACGTTACAGTTCAATGGACAAAAAGGTTAATAAACCATTTTTTCTTATAGTGTTTGATACAAATTGAAAAACTAAAAAATTTTACTATGTTGTTGAATACCTAGGACAAAGAGACTAGAAATTGGTCGTTAATAAGTGATGGAGAGAGAGAAGTGTGATATTGGCCAAAAGAGTTGTTTAACGCATTAGAGGTAGGGGTTGCTCGGGTTCAATTTGGTGGGGGTATGGCCATCTCCAAGGAAGTCACCAATTTTAGTTGTCCATAGAGAAATTTTTGGTGCAATGAATGTGTTGCACTAAATCCAAATGGAAAATGGGTGACAACTTGGTCCTTTGATTTTCTTATTAATTACTTTTGTATTCTTTTAATAATTTAAAAGTGATAATTATATAATTTGATGAAAAATTTATTAATTGAGAGATATTGTTTATACATTTTAAATGAGACCAATATTAAATATATTTTAAAATGTATGGTGCAACATATTGGAGCAAAAAAATTTTGGTGAAAAAATATTCCTTCAATATTCCTTTTTTGCACCAAATTGGTGCAAAAATTTGATGAGCACCTTGGAGATGCTCTAACGAAGACTTCCATAGTAGGAGGCAGTCTGCCAATGGGAAATGGGGAATTTCCATCTATTCATAATTTTTTTTTTCATAACAATCTACTCATAATTTCTGAGCATTTTATTTTACAAATGTTCGATTTGCCAGGTATCGAAGGTACAATTTTAGCGACGTTGACAACGACGACACGGTCAAGTTTATTGATTCGCCCACATGTTATAATTTGAATTATTGATTTTTAAAATTATTTATATACATATTTTTCAATTTAATTTTTAGATAATTATTTTTTTTTTTGTAAAATGCATCTAATAACTCTAGTTAGCTTGCAACAATTTCAACACATCTAGGAGATAGGACGTATCATGGAGGTGCAGCAAATGTGGGTGTTTAACCCTACGGTAAAGATTTGGCCAAAAAAAAAAAAACCTGCGGTGGAGCTGATGCAATCAAGCAAGGCTAATATTTGGGTACAAAATGGTCCAAACATCTGATTTAAACAGTATTGAAGTTGGTTGGGCGGTAAGCATTTATTACAAACACAAAATATGAAAAATACATCGTTTTACTTGCTAATTCTTGTTTGCTCCACAAGTGTGTTTCAAAGTTTTTAGATTAGATAATTCATTCATGATGTGGCCAAAAGATAATTCATTCATGATCAATTATGTTAATTTCTCCTTTCTTGTTTGTTGATACCAAATCATGTCGTAGCCCAACTTCAATAATGAGAGAGTTTCTAATAATCTGCAAGAGAATTGTTAAAGGAATGATCTCGGGTGTGATCTAAGGGGACCCTCCCCGACAATCAAGTCGGTAGGATCTTCAAGGTATGTAGTGAGAGAGTTGGAGAGTATGGTCTTATAAGGCCAAATGTCCAAATTAGGCCTAAACCTTTCGAGACTTGCTTAATTGAGTCTAAACCTTTAATGAGAACCAAATTGGGCCTAAACCGATTCGAGATGCACCAAATTGAGCCTAAATTTGACGGGCCACTGACCGTGACACTCTTGCGTCGTTACTGTTAGTAACGGCGTGCCACATCACGTACAACATGGAAAATAGAAGTTTTTTTATTAGTTTTATCAGGGTAAAAATTGAATAAATATAAAAAAAACCTCCAAGTTAACCCAATTTATTTTCAGAAAAAGAATTCCTCCTCTCTTCTTCTTCGTGTTGTTCTCCTCCCTTCTTATTTTCCTTCTTCTTCGCTGTTCTTCTTTGATTTAGGTTAAATCGAAAATCTCCATGGTTTAGGGGCATGGGTTCCTCATCCGGGTCATCAAAGGGAAGGTTTGTGGTAATATATATAGTTAGGGGAATTTTCTTAGGGTTTAATTTCTGCTTCTTCTTTTTATTATGATTGATGGTGGTTTTGCTGTTTTCCAGTCATCTCATAGCTCTACTAACACTTAAAACTAGAAAAATATGAACCACGCTTCAATGAACATGCCATGGATTCTTTTGATAAACAAAAAGAAAGAACAGAGAGACCCACTTCTGAAAATCAACCAACAGTGAAGAATATGGACAGGGTTTGTTGAAGAAAGGGAGTACAAAATTTTAAAATTGGGGTTTGGATTTCTTCTGCTCGTTATTTCAAAAGCTGCAACATCCAAAGGAATGAGAAGGAAGAAGAAAAATGAGAAAATTTGGGAATAAAAAGAAGATGAAGAAATCGAAAATGGGGTCTCCATTGTCGGTTGATATGACACCATTCAACACTGATAAGAAAAGGGTAAACTTTTGAGAGTGTCCAATTGAAGAATTGAGCTGCCATGGGAGTGAAATAGAAGCTTTCCCTAGACCTAACATTACAGTTGGTGTTAAAGTTGCAACCTTTCTCGTTTCTGCTTTCAAGATCATGGAATTTTGCCCTGGAGCAGTTAACTGAACAGCTAGAGATCAACCTGTTCGACGATGAAACAGGTCCCGAATCGCAATCCATCCAAACAAAAGGTCCATCGAGATCGACAACGAGGTTGATCGGCATCGGCGGAGTCTTTTAAGAAACCCCGGCAACATACTGGAGAGTCGCCGCATCTTTTTCTAACCCCCATTTATTGGCCAAATGTCCAATTTGGGCCTAAACGTTTCACAAGTTACTCAATTCCAGCCTAAACCTTTAAACTGATCCAAATTAAGCCTAAACGTTTTCCAATCCAACCAAATTAAGCCTAAATCAGATGGAAATTTGGCGGTGTGATACACGCACGATTTTGGCGTGTTATAAGATTTAGGAAAGTGTTCACAAAGGGTTCACGTGGATTTATTATAAGCCATATAGCTAAAAAAATAACCCATTTCAGCACCCCAAACATGAAAACAAAAATTATTTAAAAAGAAAAAAGAAAACGCAAATTAATACCGTATAACTTAAAGTAAAAATTCAACATAAAATTTCAATCCTTCCTTCCTGAGTTTAGCACCAAGAACAAGGGTCTGGAAAAAAAAGTTTAGCAAGAATCATCTTTCCATTTTTTTCTCTCAGGAAAATCAACACAGAAAACACAAAAAAGAAAAGGGCTTTAGAATCAAAAATACTTTATTTTTTCTCTTTTCCTTTCTTATCTTCAGAAAACAAAAGCAAAGCTTTCTCTTCCCTTAATCACATGTTGATCTGGCTACCAACAAGGCAAAAAAAAAGTTAACTAGGAAAGGAAAGGTTAAAGAATGGGGAAAACGAAAATCTGGTTTCCATGGGAGGAGAAGCTGAATCGCTCGAAGAAGTCAAGCCAAACGTCATCGGTAAATAAACTAATAACGATGTTGTCGGCGACTACGATGTGGGAAAGCTGAGATCTATTGAAACCCCCAATTTTTAAGGAAAGAATTTTCCAGAACGATTCCCATGCAATGCCGCCGTCTGGACTGAATACCATAAGTCCCTCCCCATCCCAGTTGACCATCTTCTTTGCTGGATGTTTGAAGGAATTCCTATGAAAAAGGTACGATAGATAATGCTTATTGCTGCTACTGGTGCTGCCGCACTAAATCTGCTGATATGAAACATGTCGCAACTGATTGTGCCACCAGTATAGAGAAGAAAAATTTTGGTATTTTTGAGATCTGGGTTTAGTTTTTAAATTTTTAAAATTGGCTTGAGGTGTTCTTGAGAGTTGAGATCTGGGTTTAGTTTTAAAATTTTAGAGGTGTTTGATCCGAAAAGAAGG